>RXPK01000063.1:1657553-1968639 GCA_004143645.1 Protaetia brevitarsis
AGAGAGACTCGTTAGTTCAATGGTTTGCAATTAATTGCAGAACGAACAGATACATACCTTAGATTTCAGATCGATGCTACTACAACTATACGTACAGTAGTGCTAGTGTATATGCGCCTTCCTGGACAGTGAAAATGTGACACCTCTTCGTTAGTTCAATGGTTTGCGATTCATTGCAGACAGATAACAGATAAATACCTAATAAAGGTGCATGCAGTGATTGAATTACCAACTTACGCGGCGGTCCTGACTGGGTAAAGTTTAGTGGTGGCCCTAAAGGCGCACTGTAAATTCGTGATCTCTAAGGGAATCGAGAAAATCTGAGACACAATATGATGAATGTGAGTTTGCTCTGATATACAAAAGACGCTTGATAGGCGAACTTAATTTCTACTCTCTTTTCTGCTTATAGATGACTTCCCCACAGTGAACATGTCCCCTGCATGTGGCATTTTACGGTAATTGCTTAGGCATTTTCTTTTGATGTTTTTGGTAACAACAATGCTCGAACAATCTTTTAATATTACTTTTACTGTAAATCCAATAAAATAAATGCACACCTACTCACCAAGAATTAGCGATGAAATGCGATTACTGCATCAATGAATTAAGACACTAAAATTTATTAGGATTAGAATACATACATAAGTCAACCACTTACGATTAGCATATCAACAAGTACAAATAATTATTACTTGTTGATAGCTATCGCAAATGGTTGACTTAAAGTATGTTATTCATAATCCTAATAAATTTTGACTTGATGCTCAAATCGATACCTTTTCATTCTCTACTAGAGTTATACATAAAATTGATAATCGCATTCGTAAATGATTTCTTCAATTGTTTCAGGACCAATTTTGGTGAATGAATGATTGAGCTTACATAGTTTGCGAAAATTTCAATGAATAAAATATGAGGATATTACTGGGTGTACTCTTCCCAGTCCCAGTTTGTTGTTTAATATTGGCTATATTTCAAGTTTGTAGTTATGTCGTACTCCGGTCATTATTGGAACATTAGTTGCAATACTTCACTCCGTAATTATTTAAAAAGATTAGTATTTAAAAGCATGAATTTAAGGATTGTTACGATCGGTAAATTTACCGGTTAACTTACAAAAATTTACCGGCAACGGGTAAATGAAAATCCATACTAGATTTTTTATCTACGAATATTGTGTTTACAATATAAAAGTTAAAGGCATTAATTAAAAAAAAAAAACAAGTGAGTCTAAGAACATAACAAATTATTAATTTTAAGGAGATGTTTTTGTTAATTTTAATTTAACTTCTTGAATTGAAGCCCTGTAATGTCCTAGAATAAGAATATAAAAGAAAAACTGACCGAAAAATGTTGATTATAACGTATACCTCCATCACACCAATTAGTCAGAACAAGAGAAAGAATCAAAAAACATTCTCAACAAAAAAACCAAAAAAAAATGAAAAAAAAAGCCGTATAGAAATAAAACACAAACAAGAATGAACAGATGGATAACGAAAACGCAAAGCAAAACAAGATTAAGTTCATTTGTTGCTAGGACGGTTGCTGGGACGGCTAGGAAGCAAAAACCTCACATTTTCCTACCTGCCTTGTCAAAAAGTGCAATTTCAATTCTCTCATTTTATGGTTTTTTTTGTGTGGGTTTTATTTATTTCTCGAAAAAAGTTAAGTTAGCATATGTGATTTGTGGTCTGAAGTTTTTTAAGATTTTTAAAAGTTTAAAATCGTTTTTCTTAAAGAGTAAGTAAATGTCTCATTTTTTAATATTTAAAAATAATAATATATAAGAACAACAATTCACGTATTTAAATTAATAGCAATTTTAAATACACAACATTATGAGAGGACATTAATGCAACATTGTTCTAAAATAACATTAAAATTTGAAACTTAAATACATATTTTTTTTACTTCTAACAATTGTTTAAAATAATTAAATACAAATATTTATTACAGAGTTCTAATATTATGCCTGAAGATTGTGCAAAATATGTATTATTCTAGCCTAACTTTTAACCCTATTCTCTTGGGGAATCCCCATTAATATCATGAAAAAAAAAACCGGTATTTTCATTTTCATTTACCGAATTACCGGTAAATGAAAAAATCGGTAAATTTACAATCACTAGCATGAATGTATGGATTTCTACCATAATTATATATTGTTAATAATGTAGCATTGAAGTCCTTTAATAAACAGTTAGTTAGTTGGTGCTTTTCAAAACTAAACCGTTTAGTTCAAACACGACTAAATAAATTATAATGTACCTCGAGTAATGAACGTATATTCATTGGCTGAAATAAGCTGCCTTTAAATCAAGCACACGGTTTATGGCAGGTGGTGGAAAATATAAATACATCGTTGCGATGGAGAGATAATCAATTATTGTGATAATGAAAATTTTTAATTAAGGCTTATATTTTGTGGTTGTTTTTGGAATATCCTATTTATTATTTAATTTTTAAAACTTGCAACGTACTTTTTGTCTCTCTATTGAAAATTTATCCTAAAATTTTTATAATGTTAAAATTAAAAAGCAAACACCTTATATTAATCTAGTGTCTCGTTTATTATTTATTCAATGTATTCAGCAGCTCTCAATGAATCGATCAAAGGAAAACTTTAACTATTCTATAGGAATAGACACTAAAAGGTTGTTGATGAATTAAATAAATTCTGTTGCAGGGTTATTTCATCCACATTATCTAAACTGCCAGCAAGAGGTTTAAAATTGCAGTTCTGTTATTTCTGACAGAGCAAATTGCGTCATAAAATGTGCTAGTGCTCTAGTTATTGAAGGACCCTGAGGAGTATTTACACCTATAGCTACATTTGTATATATATTAGATAGAAGAAAGTATTAAACCCGGCAAGTATGGTACTAGTACTAACAATATGGTGGAAAACGTACATGCATACATACGTATCTGTTTGCTATTCAAACTTTGATGTCGTTAAATGTTTCCCAAGGGCGGCAGAACTAACCGCACGCCACTTTTATCTCGCGGCAAGGCGATGGAACAGCGCCCACGTTTAGACCACAGTAAATTTCCTCGTCGAGATAAAGCTACGACGGCGTAGGAAAACCCCCATACCGCAAAAGGACCGCGGACATAATTAAGATTATCTCAGATCGATGCTACCTACAACTATTACGTAAGCAGTAGTGCTGTGTTAATACGCCTTCCTGGGATGTGAGAATATTGTCGGCGGTGAAAATGTTGCGCTTCTTACGACGGCAGAATATAGAGCTTCCCAGCCACGGTTTCTGTTCCGCGCTTTCTCTAACGGTTATTGTTCGATGGCGTGTCCGCGTAATGAGACTAATCCGTACCGCCAACGGGTATTAATTTTCCTTTTGTATATAGCCGTGCCTCGCCCACAAACTACACTTCCACAATACACCTGCATACGTTTGTTCCCATTCGTCGGGTTATTATGGGGGGTATTATTGTGGCTCTTACTGTTTCGTCCACTTTAATTTGCATACGGTTAGCGCAAACGTAAATGAGAATGAAAATTGCAGAAATATGGGATTTACATTATTTCCAAATTCGTAAAACACGAAGGCATGCAAAAGTATCGCTAGCACGTCAAGTCTCAATGTTAGAAGTAACAAAGGGGTTTAACTAAAGGAATATTACTGGTGCTGCAAAAAGGAGTGCTGTCGTAGTAGCGTAGGGCTCGCTTACAATTAATATTAAAAATAATGAATGTAATTATTTTAGTTTGATTGTGTCGTTCATGTAGAGTGAAGGAAAAAATGGCTGTAGTGTAGCATGCCCACCATTGATGACTCGGTTATAACTCCTGCGGCCAGGTGAAAATATGTTGGTGTATCTAGTGATAAATTCGGGAATTTAAGAAGGTCGTCCGCATTAGTGTTGAGAACGAAACTTTCATTATCATTCAAGGCAGACTTTTCGCTTCATAATAGGACTTCAAATAGTCTATTTCATAATTATTTCATTTAATTCATTGCATGAATGAGGAGATTATGAGTCAGGTAAATATTTCACATTGCCTTCACGAGAATAAACGTGTAGCAATGTGTTCGTTTGTAAACAATTTACTATTTAGGAAAAGAATATCAGTAAGTGATTTGTCATACATTTAACCACCACAAATAAAAATATATACCGCAATGGAATCAGGGGTATGGAATCTAATTTAAAATCATTTAAAACAGGTGTCAAAGCCAAATAAAGAAGTAATTGAAAGTTGGAGCGTGTAATCGGTTGCCTACTTTACAGGCAAATTTTGAATTTGTTAAGAATGACTATAAAAATGGACCATCTTAGCAATAGGTGCTAAGTATAGCCTTAATTATAAAGTAAACTTTATTTTCTGTGTTAATTCAAGCTTACCTGGTATCTTTTTATGTTTTTATTATAATTTTGCTCGGAGAGATTTCTCATTCTTTGGGATGTGTATTTGGTAACTTTTGCCGTATTCCCTTCAAACTGGAATAGATGACGGTATCTTAATGTCATTTACTGGTCTAATTCAATATTGGCTTGCCTGATAACGATAACAATCGAAAGCTGATTACTGGTAATTTTAGTTTAAATCCTCATTCTGCCTGTGGCCACGAAACACGACGGTTGATATTGAACTCCTATAACGATTATTATGCCACATTATCAAAAATATCAAAGTTTACCTTAAAAAGTATCCAAATTACTCGTGAATAATTTAAATCCTTTCTTATACCTATAAAATTGTCAAGAGTTTCCTATAAAATTTCCGACGAAGAATCCCGGCCAGAATACCATTCCATGCTATTGACAGATACGGGAGCTCCATCGAACCGAAAGTCCAATCTGCAACCAGAGAATTATCAGTTCGTCTTTAAATTGCCTCCTATAATTTTCAACTACCTGATATACATGTGTAAATTGGGTCCCCGTTGATAAATAATACAACAATAATGGCTGGAGCTTACGATTAAAAAGGTTTGGGAGGCAGTTTACCTAGTTATGAGATCAATTAAATCTGATCCTTTTTCCTACTACCTGTGGGGAGGCCATTTACATATACCCAAAAAAACTAATGGCACTTTCTATTTATTATTAAATATTATGATTTAGTTAGCTTTTGTGCTGATATAGATTAATAAAATCTGCTAAAATATTGCTCTTTCGGTCGGAATCCACATGTGTTACCCTTATTAATACACTTTTATTTTGTATTGCACTACAAATGTTACGAGGACACCCATACCTCATGTGTATTCCGACAATATTGTACCAAATTGTATCAAAATGTTAACATATAGTTATACAAAATATTTTTATTTGTTTCGCGATAAATATAGACCATGAACGTGTTACCTGTCTATTTTACTTCACCCTGAAAATATCATATATTCTTTCTTAATATTATTAAAAAAAAGATGTTAGATTAAAAATGCTATATATTTAGAATACAAACTCATTGTATTTACATAAGAAACACACGTTTTTATCACATATTCTAGTCGCTGTTTTAAAAGATCGTATTGCAATGCTGAAACAAAAGCTATTTATTTAGCTAAAGTTTTATTATTTCTATCTTTAACATTTTGTTATAACTACATCTGCATACAACTTTGTTAATATGAATTTCTCAATTACATAAATTTACTAATGATTAGAAAAGCTTATAAATATAAATATCTCAACTACAAATACTTAAACAATACAAAAATAGATAACGCGTTATTCTAAAAAAATAACATACTGTGTGTTTTGTAGGAAAAAAGTTATATGCAATTTAGGTATATCGTTATGCAAGAAATGCTAATATTTCAAAAAATAACAAGAGTAAGTATACCAAATTCTAACATCAATCGATACCAAATTTTATGCTCCATTAAATGCTATAGGTAGTAAAAAATACCATGTTGCATTTGAAAAAAATTGTTAGTTTAAGGTATCCATATTGGAATGCGTTTATTTGTAAATAAACAGCTCCTATAAAGTAGCCCTAGGATCTGAATTCATTGAAAGATGTTTGTTTTTACATTTCCAAAACAATTCAACTGGACATGGTTGTTTAGAATCTTAACTAATTTCACATTACTACTTTATGATTTCCTTCAAGCATATGTAGATGTATCAAACCTATTAAACTTTAATTGACCCTTTGGTTTACCCGATGTATGCGGAGTCAAATATTTATAAATCAAGATAGGATTTATAATAACGAGGCCTAAAAGTAGAAGCAGTTTCTAAGTTGAATTTAAAGAAAACTTTGTAGGTTTTGGGTAATTTGGAAAAACTCAATATATTTCTCACTTCTTTTGTTGTTAGTTTCTAAGGTAGTTGCATCTATAATTCTTATTTTATTTTAATGTTTCGTAATAGTACTAAAAACATACCTTCAGAATAACCACTAAAGGTTGCAATTTTGATAATTTTAAGTTCTTTATTGTATGGACAAAGGAAAATTGAGTGAACGGTGCACCAGTAAATTTTTGGTGGCTTAAGGGTGTTGTGGGCAATTTTAAGCAAAAATTAAAAAGGCTATTAAGCAAATTATTTTGTATAGTAATAATCCATTAATACAATTGCAATTAGAACATATTATTCTTTAAACATTCCATCGACAGTATTTTATCTAGATTTTCCATTAACTAGATGTTTCTTTGTCCAAATTAAAACTAGAAAGAGCAACTGATACTAGGCATTATTTTATGCTTACGTAATAAACATTGAAACATTGTAGGCTATTTATGTTTGCTGGCGGGAAAGATATCTTTTTATGTAAAACCCATTATTCCACGCCAGAGAATATACTCCATAAATAAACTGTTATACCCATAAAACAATAAAACGTAATGGTTTTATTTGGTTTATGCTTTTTGTGCTATAAGTCGTAAATTCTCGGTGAAGAGTGCATTGATTTCGCAGCACGTACCAGCAATTTATGACTTACCCCATTGAATTTACGGCTAATATAACGCAAAAATAAAATCAGTAGAAAATTGGGATCGAATATATTATTTATGAATGATGTAACATACGTTTATTGGCTTCGGGTGTATCTGAGGTCAATGTAGTGTAAAGCAGTAGAGATTATATCAGCTTGATTCTTTATGAAATATATATAAAAGATTTAATTGTTTAAATATGTAGTAATCTTGAGGAAATTTTTCGATAAGCAAGAAATAGAACCGTATCAAATTACTGTCCAAATTTCATAATAGAATTATTTGAGCATATCAAGGGGTGAGTGTGAACGCTTTCACGACCAGAGCAATACTAATTCAAATTTGCTCGAATAATTATCGCCGTCTAACGCTATGGACCCCATCCGAGGAAGAGAGAGAGATATATACCACGTTGAGTTTCCCGATTTTGTTGATAAAGTCTATCAAATTTTACGCGCCCAATTAACAATCAGGTTCGCGCCTGGTAACTGCCGCCCAGTTCTCATTTCCTTTTGTATGTTCTGCCCCTCGTCCCAGTGATTATTCAAAATCGATTTTCGCTTATCTTTTTCTCCGTTTAAAATTTTACATGGAGCAGGTCACTGGTATGGAGGTTTACCGTTATATACTCGCCTGATTGTGAGCGGAAAGATTATTAAAATATCTCGGGCTAATTGGTAAATGGTTATTTGAAAAGGAAATGTTAAATTTCTCCAGTCCACTGACCTTCGAACATAAAATCGTCGACCATATTGTTATGAGTATTTTAATTCTGTGAGTTAACGATGCATTATGATTGTGAACGCGATAATTTTTTAACTTTGTAAGAAGTCTGTTGCAAGCAACAAAAACGTTTTGAATCTGTTGTTATTGGTTTGATAAGTAGTTTTATTAATAGTTGTAATATGAACCAAGTGTGCTGAATTTTAACTGTGATATGAAAGCAACCACTTTTTACATTTTATAGTTACTGATATCAGGAAATTTGTTTAAAATGTATAATTTTAAAAATAGGAAAAAGTATTTAATTATTTAACTTTTACAATTTAGTGAGTAATGACAACTTAGTGGGTGGGAATGAATGGGTAGTAACAGACAAAACAAAAAAGTTCTGGAAGTAGCTAATAATAAAAATAATAAAAAATAAGTTTTCATTGCGATTTTATAATTCGGATAATTTTATTTTTCCCTTATTAAAGCCCCTTCCTTTTTGAAGGGTTAGGTTTTATATTCTTAGTAAATCGACTATATATATTATCTGAAGATGGCCTAAAAAGGTAGTAATAACATGTAGTAGCCAATTTTATCTTTTGAGATTGGAAAGAACTTTTAATGTGTATTCAAAAATATAATTTGTTGAAGATAACCGTATTTTATCCGCTAAAACCGAGAATTTTAAAGTAAATGAAAAAAGTATGTAATTGTTAGATATTTTAGTGCTATGTAATGACGCATTTCATTTGCTAAATGACATTAATCAATAGAAACTGGTATTTTTAACAAAGTAATTATACATATCATGTTCGTTTAAACAAAAAAGCTTCTTCAGCATACACACTAAAAAAATTTAGGCAATTTTTCTTGGTGAAAATCACTCTTTTGGATAATTTTCCGCACTCAAAGAAAATGTCGAAGAGTTAAAAATTTTCCCTTAATACAAATATTTTACGTGAATATTATAGAAAGATTTCTGTTTCTTAGAAAAAACTCTAGGATTGTAATATTACCAAGAAAAATATTAATATATCTTAGGAAAAACTTTTATTCATTTTCCACAATTTGGAAAATTACAGTCATAAATATGGTAATTTTCAAGTAATAAGGAAATAAGTAAGCGCGCATGCGTTAACTTAGAATATTCTGGTTCAAATAAGACGTAGACAAAAATAAAATGGTTTCGTCCAAACACGATTCGGTTTTCTTGTTGTTTTAGAACTATTGTACTGATTATTAGTAGGTGGTATTAATTCATATTAGAAAATCTGTTTTATGTCCTTTTAATGCTTTAAAGTGTATTACGCACTCTGCTACAATTTGAACATGAAATATCCGAAACAACTTGCAAGCACGTTGAAATTAATTCAGCATTATGTGTTAAAAACTTACCCAAACACTAAAAAAATTAGGTTATGTTTCTTGGTAAAAAGCACTTTTTGGATAATTTGCCGTATTTAATGGGAGTAAATGTACAAAATGTTTCACGTGAATATTAATGGAAAAAGTTCTGCTTCTTAAAAAAAATCTTTAACAATAAATCATATTACTAAGAAAAATATTATCTCTCAGGAAAACTTAACATTTCTTACAATTTGGAAAATTACAGTTAAAAATAATATCTTTTATTCAAATAATTATCGTAGTAAAAAAATATTTTTTGAATATATCATATCAAGTACTTACGTTTTTCTTTAAGAAACTATTTATTTTATACAAAATCGGTACAGTTACAGATAAAGTAGTAGTAAATTGACGTCAAAATTGTACTACAAAACTGTAAATCATCACGTCATTATGTTCTAAACATATAATAGCAAAGTTTTCTGGCCTATAGTAGCAAATAGGGGAAACATATTCTACGAGTACAGAATTTGCTGTGAAGATGGCGGTTCTCCTATTTTACTACACTAACTGTCCGTACTCGATATAAGTATATCTATATGATAGGCGTAGTTATCAAATCTTTATCTATTACTTCCCAGATAAATATTTCTTAGAAACTGTTATCATAACAGTTTCCCCAATGCATACCTTTGATTTTTGCGAATCAACCGTTAATGTGGAGAGGTAACGGGTAACTGACGCGATGTGCCATGATTTTGGGTAAGCATTAGAAATTTTCATATTTTGTTTGCCTTTTATGAATTAAATTCTAATTAAATACACGCTATAGTCTGGTTCACGTTAAGAGTAGGACGTATTACTCTTATGGAGATAGTATCCAACGTTGCCAAATCTATTTAAGTACTTAATTTTTCGTTTGTTGGCGCGCTGAACAACTTGACGAATTTCATGTTGGCGCTTATAAATGTCAATCCTGTGAATTTTATTTGTATTTATTGGTTATATTCCACTGTGTACCATTAGTATGAAATGCGATAGAATAATGTTGATTGTATTAATATTTATTCTACATCATAATACACAACACAAATAAGGTGTTCTGTTTCCTGTTCTTGTGTTTATTTTCATACATACATAGATGTGTAAGTATTTCAGAATAAATTTAGAAATATTTACAGAGGTATGCTTACAACAAACTAAAGATCATTTCTATAGCCATAAGTGTATCATTAACTTATATCGGATGACCAATATGGAGATGATGATGAGATCGATCTTAAATTAGTAATATACTCTTTGGATTCATGGTCCAATTTCCACATGGTTTCTTCAATAAAATGAATAAACTTAAAACCACAATGTGTTAAATATTATATAATTACTATACCTTTGATAACATGTTTAGTGAAGTTTTTTCAATTCTCGGTAGAAACAGTATCATATCTTTGCTGGATAAGCAGAGGCATATCTTAGTACTCAGAATGAAGCCATTTTTGTTGCCACCATCAACTAATGCATAATGTTGACCATTACCCTTTGTTGCTCTTAGAGATCGATACTTAAATCTGCACATATGCTCGTATAGATGCACGTGCTATCAGTCCATTCTGTTAATGTCCAAAATGTTATTTACCCACGATTTATAAATGAAAATAATGTTTCTCCTTTGACTGTGATATCTTCTAATGGTACATTAATAATCCTTATGCTATCATAAATAATACAATAAGTAAATATTCTCAAATATAAAACCAATGTCTATTAGAACATGCTTCTCGAAAAATTAGGTTACCTATAGGTAATTATAATAGCGGTTTTAATTGTGCTTACAAACAATAGACAACACAAATAACGGTGTTAGTAGTTTTTATAAATTTAGACTAAATTTAAATTAAAAAGTAATGTTAAGAAAAAAGAAATGTAAGTGACAGAAATATATTCGAAATTGAGAAATGACTGGAATAGGAAACAGCGAATATAGTCATTATCAATACCGACAGCCATCAAATGAATCTGACAACAATCCCCATGATAGAAGGAGATAGACACATATAAGTAGGTATACAATAAAAAAGGATGCATATTGCCCATAAGAATAATATTTCTTTTAAAACTTGAACTAGATTGTATCAGGGCATTCTCATTTCGACGATATTTTCCTTTTTGCTAGGAAAAAATCAGACATACTGAACTTCTCTTTGCAATTTGACTTTTAAACAAGTAAAACTTCTATGGAAATTTTCACTACTTTATTTATTTTTAATTTTACTTGTGATTATTGCAGACTACATGCACTGATCTTGGAAAAGTTACCACATTTCGAAATTTTACTATGAATATTCCAGGTTACATGAAAAAAATTACTTTTAGTGAGAAATATTCTTATTTTTTCGTTAAATCATTGTATGAATTTGCATACATTCATCGTACAAAAGATAATAACGGAAACGTATTGCTTATAAGAGCCCGAACTATCAAGCCTGATTGAAACACATAACAAATGCATGATCCTACTTATGTTGATTCTGATTACCTTTCCAAGTATTAGGTTACTTTCAGAAATTGATAGAATGTATTGATTTAATCAAACCTTCTTTTCAGAAACGCTGTGCATTGCTGAAGGCTTTGGGATTGTTTTAGTATAAAATAGAAACGGAACCCTCATATACAATATTCAACCAATACCAAAATCGATAAAAACAGTATGGATATCACCGAGAAATACGCACATATATGCATTTCCTGCGAATCCCTTGAATGAAAACGTCTCTACGGAAAATATTTACGATTTTGTTTATGCGGGCACGTAGTAAATGAGATTCACAACTCAAAACCTCCTCCAACAACAACAACAATAGCGTCAGTAGCGGCAGATAGGCATCGCATATTTACGGTTGCGCCTGGCGGAACGCGATCTGAAGCACTGACACAAAAGAACCTACAGAGACTGGAAAAGGGAGAATAGAAGAAGAAGAAAAAAAGAAACAGACCCGTATGGAACCATCGTCAGCCGTGCAAAAGAAAGCGTGCGGGAGAGAAAGAAAAAAAAAAAAGGCGAACTGGAAAAAGATATTAGTGTACGCCGCGAACTTTTATCTATATCTACCAGGGATAGGGAGCGAGGTGTCATTTTCATTTAAGAACTTTCCCTCCGTATTTGCGATTTTCAGCACGTAAAAAATCACCTCACTTTCTCTGCGCCCGCTGGCGTCGGACGTGCAAACGAAGGAGGAAAAATGACGCCTTTGTGGTTTTTGATATTGTTGATCAGTTCCCGGTGCTTTGTAATGAATGTCGCGCACAAGTGCCAGGAGACCGGGGGATCTTTTTCTTCTGCCGTCGTCGTTCTCTTTCGTTCGCGTCCCCGGTTGCATTAACAAATTTGAAAAATGTGTCTCCGAGCGGATCCTTTAGCCGGTGCGGAGTTTTTGCGGACATCGCGTCAAAGATGTTTTTTTTTCTTTTGATTAATTACGCCTCCTGGATGTTTCAAACGTCCCAAATGAATACGTCGGACTCCACATTCGTTTTTATATATATTCGGTGCGTTAGAATATGATGACCAGCTTCATTTATCCTCAGTAGGGTTCTTGTAATTTAAAGCAGTCCTAATATTTATTCTTACCGGAATAACAGAAAAGAATATCGGTCGCCTAACATTGCGATATTTCACAGTTCAAAACGTTATTGTTTCATCCAGATGTTTTATTAACTTATATCTTTCCATGTCCCAGGCAGCGCTCATTACTTTTTATGACACTTCATTTTTATTATGTCGCTTTATGTCGCCTACATCACCGTTATTTTTCATATAACGAGTTACCTTTCTCGAGCAGCTTCTACTAACTGCTCAAGTGCTTAGTTTCGTAAAGTCACCCTTAATGCATATATATGACCGTTGTATATTTATAGGAAGAAGAAATGTGAAAATGTCAAGACATTTGAATAACGAAATAAGAATATGAAAAGGCATCTCGAAATGGCTAATGGTTTATAATGAGAAATTTCAGTTAACTCTCGCACATCGAAGTTAAAATCAAAAAGGATCTCAAAGCTATTTTTTCCTCACAGCAAAATGTTTTTTTCTATTATTGCAACAAAGTATGAAGTGAAATTACATGGAAAACTACATTAATTATTGCTGCTGTAACACTACCTGTATAGCAAAATATTTAAAAAAATTAAAGCGGCGCTGTAGTTGTATATTTTCAAACAAATACTTACATATATTTTTTCTAGAAAAAATGTCAAAATGTTACCTTTTTAAAATATAAACATTATATTTCATTAAAATTCGTAAACAATCGAAGGGTGTGACAAACGCAAAGGTTCGAATCCGTTAACATGCGCAATACAACTTATACCTACAAACGTAATACATTTTCATTGTACAGCTATCTAAGCATTAAGCTTTTGGCGTTTTACAATAGAACAATGAAAGCTATTGCGATACAGAGCACGGCAAAATTAGTGTTTTACCTGAACTTCCACAGCTTTGCTTTTAACCGTACGCTTGTGTGGGAAGTCCCTGCTTGATACAGTAAGAATATTAACTAATACTTCAGAAAGAAAAATCATTACGGCATTGTACGAGTTGGAATACATAGAAAAGTGTTGTGCAGTATTTTTAAGTAAACGTACACTCATCATAATAAACGTACAGTCTAATTCAAAACTCATATCTCCCTAAGGTATTATTTCTTTGTATTTTATAAATATAATATTTCTCTCTACATGCTCAAAATGTAACCCTTGTTTCATTAACCGCCCAAATTTTTGCAGAGTGCTGCCTCAGATATATTTACATTTAGATTAAATGTATTATTCGCTCACGAAGAAATTTTAGGGAGACATGAACTTTCTGTATTTCTGTGTACGTATTTATATACTACCATATGCAAAGTTCGTCCACGCAAACCAGAAGTCTTACTGAAGTGAATTGTAGTGTTATAAAACAAGAAACAAAAATTGGCTAGAAATTATCGCACTCTCAGGTTGACACAGCAATCAATGGACTTAAATAATTGATACCTTAAAGCTGTACAAGTTCTAGAACCATATATTGTGGCAGTCTCTTCATTGACTCAATGTATGCACAGTAATTATTGTATTGTTTATTTTTATTGTAACATAGAACTTTCATAATATGATGCTGAAGAAATCTTAAAATCAAAGGCGAAATATTTGTGAAATGAAGAAGAGTTATGTATGCTATATTGGTCATATACCTGTTAATTATTTACTTATGATGTATTAGATCGTAACAACTGCCATATTTACGTACAACCCCTATAAAAGCAAAAAAAAGGTTTTTTTAGGATAATCCTTTTCATAACTTTAGTGAGTATTTGTTCCACTACTTCTTTAAGTGTATTACACACATTATTTATCGTTAAAATGAAATCTCTGTCTCTTTCTGATTTTTTTACAACACGTGTTCATATATAACCGTTTCTAGTTTTTATGTATTTAAATTCCTTAAATTGCTTTCCATGACATATCACTTCTGTTTAGAAAGAAAGATTGCTACTACTAACTAAATAGAAAAATAGAAAGAGAAACTGTCTTGTTTACAATTCCCAGAACACGGAAGAACGTTGCAATTCTAGTTTTTAGTCATAAATAATTCATCAATTTACGCTTAATTTTATTCATTCAAAAGAATGGATAATTGATCAGCAGCCAAATAAAAACAGTATTTTCCTTTTTAAATTCTTTCTTTATTTCATCAGAGACAAGCTAGAGAACGAACAAAGTACAATCAGTGAACTGCTCTAATGCGGAATTTCAAAGAGTACTTACATTAGAATAATAGAAACAAGCGTTCAAACAACATACAAAACCTATCACAGGATACCAAAAAGGTCAGAGTGACACATGTGCATATACGTGCTAAAATGATACCATTACAAGTAACATGATAAAATAGATTAGAGATGCACGTCGTCAACTAGTAAGACGCAAGCATACAACTGACAATGAGTGAATGTCCAGTGATGGTAAAAAGATAAAAAGTGATATATATGTGGGGTACAAAATTAGAAGAACAAAGAGGAAAAGATTTTGAATGTCTGTTTTGAAATTAATTGGGTTATTGTACCTGTTGACGTAATACATTTCCAAGAACAATCTTTTAAAATAATTTTGTTTAGTATGTAAGATTCTGAAGTGACTGAAGTTAAAATTATTTGAAGTGTTAATACTATGTAAAGATAAGATTATTTTACCAGATTTGTAAACACAATCCAGTTCGTGTTGTCTAAGATTATTTTTTAAATATTGTGATGATGATCTACATATGTTTACACACATCACAATTGACGAGAGGAAGATTTGAACATATAGATAGTCAATGGCCTAGGCAAGGTCATAAAACACTCGGCGATCGAAAGTTATACTGATGCTGGAACAAGATTGATAGCAGCCATTGAGTCCAAGATAATGAAAATATGTTACTTTACTGGGACAAAGGAACATAAGAAAATCAACAAAACCCTTCAAAGCAGATAACACCTATATTGGTGCTCCTAAGAATTTTACCCTTACAACCAAAATATCTAAAATAACTTACTCTCATTTGATTCGCAAATTACAAAATACTAAATAAAAAGAAATACGTTACTAATTTTGAAAAAAAAAAGAATAGAAACAAAAACTGTCATTCAGATCTCAAAACACGCAAAAACGTTCCAATCCTGGACCTGATAGTCCAGAGAACATAGCCATAAAGGAATTATTTCGTTCATTATTAGATTAAAAAAAAATGAAAACATCCAAATTTTCTACTTAAGGGATCTAAAATTATAATAAAATTTTATAGCATTAGCTCCATGAATCCATTGTAGAATTTGGAACAATTTCCTAAAAATAAAATAAAAAATAAGTTTTGAGTAATAAATAATTGAAAAAATTAAGGTTTAGTTTATTTTCATTGATTAAGACTTATATTTATCAAATTGAAATGTAATTTAACCTATAAAAGAACCAATATCAGATAATTATACTTAAAAATTAAGAACGGTTTAAAACACGAAACAAATATTCAATATATCATGTTAACAGACATAGAAAAAGTAGTTTATAAGTTAGTTACTCTTATTTAGAATTGATTGTGTTCTTTCAATATTAAATATTGAACTCTTTCTCCGTTGCATTAAATAAATATTTTTGGAAACGTTTTAATAAGTAGGTTGGTGCAAAAGAGAGCATCATAGCAGTTGACAGCTACCAAATTTTGCCAATGGAGTATGGATAATTACGCACCCTTATCTTCTTTTCTACAAGGTGGCGCAAAAGTAATGTCATAATTTGAATTGGCCGCCATTTTTGCAGATGGCGCCAAATGTCACTGTGCTTTGACATTTATGATGTAAATATATAGAGAGCCTTCAAAGTGACTGTTTGATGCGGCATTTGCAATGAAACAGTGATTGGCCCCCATTTTTTGAAGACGTCGATGGCACTACCGTAACTGTAAATAGTGAGCGTGCCGCAAGTTGCTACATTGCGTCTCGATCATTGTTGGTTTCAACAGGACGGAGCAACCACTCGCACAGCTCGAGCAACTATAGAGATTTTGAGACACCAATTTCCAGGTCGAGTGATCTCCCGTTTTGGAGATTTGAACTGGCCGTCCAGATCGCCAGATCTAACAGCACCAGACTTTTTCCTTTGGGGCTTCTCACGTTTACCATAACAAACCACAAATCTTGCAAGCCTTAAAAGCCAACATTGAAGCAGAAATCGCTAATTTGGAGTCAGATGTTTTGCGAGCAACAATTCAAATTGCCGTAAAACGAGCGCAATTATGTATCAACTCGGGAGGTGGCCATTTTTCCAATTAATGTCATCAATTTTACACTTTCAAATAAACTTTTTATGAAAACAGAGCTCTTTTTTTTCATTTATAACAAAATGGCAGCCAGTTCAAATTATGACATTACTTTTGCGCCACCCAGTATTAGTCGAATGAAATCAGGACTATATTATTACGATATTAGTAAGACCTTTCATGTCTAGGAGTCTCATGTTGCCGTGAACCTTTAGTTGCCGTTTTGTTACTCCTTCTAAAAGTTAAAGTAAAGTGATTTATGTAATTTATGGATTTAATAACTATTAAAACATTCTTCTGAAAATATGTTAATAATTATAATTAGATTACAATTGGATAAATACTAAACTCCAACAAGCAGTAAGAGATTGATGCGACTGCTGCGGTAAAACTGATACAATATTGAAGGAATGTTTAAGTAAAATACTTAAAGAGTGAAAAGTTTTTAAAAATCAGCGACAAAAACTTCCCTTTTTCCATTTCCAGTCATGTTAATACAAGCTAATAATCGAAAAAAGAGTATTAAAAAACGAATAGTTACAACACCAGACTAAATCGCTTGAAATTCTGGCGTCAGTAACAGAAAATGGATAATCAGCTCCGTAAAAGCTTTGATGGTACACTACGGGGCATCCGTCTAATGGGAATACCGGCGCTTAGCCGCTGCTTTTTTTGGCTGCGTATTTAAATTCGGTGCGATACAGAGAAAAGCGACCGGAAATGACGGAAATGTCACGTCGGGCGCGAGTGCGTAACACAATTAAAAAAAAATCGTCACCTCGTCCCGGCGGAAAAACAGCGCGGCCGCTCTGCTTTCGCAGTTTAATTAATTAATCAAGTTGGCGTACCGAAAAGACCGTCAGACGAACCGGCAACCGGCTAGACTGGACGCGTACAGAGATGGACTGTTTTAATTATTTTTAATTGAAAATGCTCTTGTGTAATCGTTTAATCTGGACATCGATTTCGATAATTAAAAGTGCCCGATAGATATTGATGGGCGAGCGCATGTGTGGTCTAGCACCAAGCAGGTGCACTACGGCAGACTGGATCAGCAGAGTTGAAAGGGAAACGTATGAAAGCGGAATTAACTACCGTCGGTTGTTTCCGAAGACAAGCGTTATTTTTTTTTGCAGGCTTAACAATTTACAAATGAGAAATGTCCCATTATGTATAGGAAAATCTGGTTGAAAGGAGAGTTTCAAAGCTTTGCCGACGAAGTAATGATTGTCATGTAGATACGAGAATGTATTGGTATCTGGTGGATAAAGAAAATATTGCGATACCATAGCAATGAAAAATAACGTATTAGAACTGTCAGTGCAAAGCTTCACGTCAAAAAGTTGTGACGACGTTTCTTTCGGTGTGTGATGTTCTCTTTATTGTTTGATTCTTTAGCTTTCGTTAACAGATAATCTATCGCCCGCTTACTTTTCGCTCATGAACTTTATGAGTTACCCTTGTAACAGCGTCTTCGTAATTCTTGTTTCCTCCGTAGCGGCGCTGGTGAAGACCGCTGTCAGCAGTGCGATCGTAAATTGCGCGCGAAAATGTTTGTTTATGTCGAGCACTAATACGTCGTACAATTATTAAAATTAACCCTAGTGAAGTAGCTTCAGTGCGTGAGTGATTACCCAGGGTTCTCACTTGAAGTACGCAACAAATATAATACATTTTAGTGAAAGAAATATTTAATTTTCGTAGTTTTATTCCCCAGATCAACAACACGACAAAAAAAGTGTATAAGTGTATAAGTGTTAATACAGGTAAGTAAAATCGCAAACAATATTTGACATATAACAACAACATATATTGATTTTGAAAAAGAATAAAATTGATTCTTTTCCTTCGAATTAATTTACCGTGATATATCTCAAAGAAAAACTTCATTTGTTTGGGCATACGGTATATAATTTGTTTTTTTTTTTTTACATTAATAAAGTTACGTTTCGGATTCTCTTACTTTAATCCATTTTCAAACTATTTATTGTTTTTTTTTTATTTTTAATTCCTCCCTCTTGGCCACTCACAAATCTCTCATAGTCCTGGGTAATTCCAATTAAAACATGTAAATTATTCAAACTAGTGAAAAACTAGTGTGTCATATGGGAACATTTTTTAAAACTTTTTATTTAAATAACAATTTAAACGACGCGTGTTTTATTGCGCAATAAAAATGGATATTGGCCGAAATTATGAAAATCGAGTATGGAGCCATCCTCCAGTACCTGTATTTGAACGGGTTAAGAGGTACAGATTTACGAAGATATACTTAATACCCTTGGCGATCAATAAAAAATTGGATTGGGAGCTTCAAAAGTAAGTTTTCCATTGAAGATGAACACCGATCGGAAAGGCCAGTTTCTGTATCCGGGCTCGAAAATGTTGATGCGATTCATCATATAGTTCACGTTGATTTAAACATGAGAAAAATTTCTGCAAAATGAATCCCCAAATGTCTGAATGTTGACCAGAAGCTTGCAAGTATCGCGTTCGATCTGTACTCGGTTTTAAAAAGATGCAGACTTCTTTAGTTAGTTTAGTCGTTACTATCGACGAAGCTTGGGTCCATTTCTACGATTCACAAACAAAACAACAACCGATGGAATGAAGATACTGTGGTTCTTCAAGGCCTAAGAAGTTTTGTGTTCAAAAATGTTTAAGAAATCAATAAAATAAAAGGCAATTAATACTAAATTACTAAAAAAATAATTTTATTAGTCTAAAGTCTGCATAATAAAAACTATTGAAATCTAACGAAAAATAAACAAAAAAAAAACAATGTTATTTCTGAAAGACTTTATCATCAAAATGTCGATCCTTGGCGTTGATCACTGCTCTTACAACTCTCAGCACCCTTGCAAGCAATTTTATTAAGGTGTGGGCCGGAATATTGATCCATTCTTATTGCAGAAATCTTTTTTTTTTTAAGTAGAACCGGCAATTCGCATACTTCTGTCATGATCATTTCGCGGCAGCTCAATAGGGTTGAAGTCGGGATTCTGTGGTGACCATACTCTAATTTGTTAAACATTTGCATCATGTTGTTTACTTAAATACTGCTTGCACATTGTGGTGGTGTTTTTTTTCCGCATTATCCCTTCCATTCGGTGTAATGTTCCTGTTCCCGAGTACGAAAAACAACCCTAAACTGTAACTGAACCGCAACCGTATTTAATCGTTGGTACAATGCATTCAGAAACTAATCTCTCATTAGCGGACAAACACTCTCCTAGTTTGACCACTGCAAACTATCGATTCATCGGCCAATAACACATCCTGCCATTGTTCCTGTTTTGATATTCTCAAGTCTATTTTAGCCTTTTTAATCGCTTACTCCGGCATAACAATGGTTTGCGGGCTACCACATGTCTGTGTAAATTGTCTTCTGCCAGCCGGTGTTTGACAGTAGTAATTGATATCGGATGCTGTGGTTCGCGATTAAATTTGTTGGCCATTTCTAGTGCCGCTTATTTGCTATTTAATACGGCAAAAGGATTGTTGCCGGAAAAACTCTTTAGTGCTATAATCAGTAGGCCCAAACCTCCGTACTTTTGTGAAGGCAATATCAATCAAAACGCGTATTAGATGATATTTTGAACCTATAATATACATTCTTGTTAAGAGTTGTTTAGCAAAAAATATTATATTAGTGTTTTGCCGTGTTTGGAGTATGGCTGAGGTAAAATAAAACTGGAAACAAAACTTTTTTCAAAATGGTGGAGGTGCCGGTGTTGTCCTAATAGAGAAATTCCTCCGATTTAAACACGATAAAGCATGTATGGAGTGCTTTAAAACCCACATCTATTCAAACAGAACAATAATAAATGCCTATTAAATGTCTATATTGAAGATGCGTCGCACAATAATTTCAAAACTCAAAGAAACAATTCAGTTATGCATGGCGATAAGTCCAAATGAATATCAATCGATGAAACGCTGTGGTAATGTAATTATGTAAGTAAAAACGACAATTGAGCGGTGATTTGCCTCTCAATTGCCTTTCTTACTCATTTGGTAAGGCTAAATGAAGTACTGAAGGCAAGGGATTGTACCAATAATATTAACAAAACATTTGTGTTTTTTTTAACACTTTTGTGAAGGCAGTATCAATCAAAACGCGTATTAGATGATATTTTGAAGCTATAATATGCATCCTTGTTAAGAGTTGGTTAGTCAAAAATATTATGTTAGTGTTTTGCCGTGTTTCGAGTATGACTTAGGTAAAGGAAAACAGAAACAAAACATTTTTGGAAATGGTGGAGGTGCCGGTGTTGTCACGATCCAGAATTCCTCTGATTTAAACACGATAAAGCATGTATGGAATGCTTTAACACCCACATATATTCAAACAGAACAATAATAAAGGACTACTAAATGTCCATATTTAAGATGCGTGTACAATAATTTCAAAACTCAAAGAATCTTTGTAGCCCTAGTATGGTAACAAGTCGAAATGAATATCAATCGATAAAACGCTGTGGTAATGGTAATTATGTAAGTAAAAATGACAATTGAGCGGTGATTTGCCTCTCAATTGCCATTCTTACGTACTTGATAAGGTCAAATGACGTACTGAAAGCAAGAGATGATACCAATAATATTGACAAAACACTTGTGTTCTTTTTAACACTTTCTTATAAAAGTACAATAACAATTGTGGATTTGTTTTATTATATTACTAAAATCGCGGATGGCTCCAATCTTGCGGCCAAGAACTGTACATTTCTCCCATGACTGTAATTCAAATTGATCAACATGGCAAAAAATTATATTGAAGAAATTGGCTTTATTTTTACTGATGAAGGTATTTCAAAATTCATTGTGTCCATTGCTTTTTATCCTAATCGGAGGGAGTATTCCTTATACGAAAATCAATTAATTATTTTAAGGCCAATGAAACTCATAAATGTTGGATTTAAAGTTACTTAATGGAAATTGAAATGCATTGAATTCGAGCACCGTTACATCTATTACTACTTGATTAAGAAGACATTGGATTACTTACATGGTAACCTATCTTCGTAATCTAATGGCTCACTGCAATTAATTTCAGCTCAGCTTTAGCGCACGTTTAAATCTTACCACAGTTAATACATTAACATATCTACTCTGAAGTTAGTGCATAGATTAGGAAGGCAGCAATATACACCTTGCAAAACCTCTACACCGATCAAACTTGGTAACTTACCGGTTTTTGCAGATAATAATCGCCGGCACATACACTAAACTCCACTAACTAGGATTAGGAGTGCTACGGGAACTATGATCATACGAGTGCTGGATCAATATATAAATGTGTACAACCACGTATGGCACGATAGTGAAGATTTTATTGCTTCATTTATCTGTTTGCCTGTTTTATCGCTCGAGTTTTAGTATCTTCATTAAACCCGAAGCGATTTAATCCGAGAGAATTATCTATTCCAACAGATTCACGTCCTATGTCTAGGTAGTGGAATAGATTTCGATCTAAATCTGTATCCGATCCAGGAAATGCAACGTCAGTAGCTCCACTAAATTGAGACGATGAGAATTGATAGTTCCTGTATTCCCTTTGTCGCGTGTTTTAAGTGGAACCGATCTAGCGAAGGACTGATATTACTTTTACAACATACTAGGGAACCTCCTTTGCGTGTTAGCCAAGGCACGATTTACGAAACCATTATATCGGCGTGAGCTTGATGTGTTCTTAATAGCGGCCAAATTGAAAATCGATGTTAAAGTTATCATTTGCCATGTTGACAATGTATAAAATTACATCATTCCGTTTTCCGTAATCCAAAAGTAATCGCTGTGTGTATTTAATATATAATTAGAATAAAAACTCACTTAAAATTCCTATGTATCAATATATTACAGCGGACATAAATTCTTACTTTTCTTGCTTGTACATATAATTTGTGTTAAACTTATCTTCACCGTCATTAGCTGGAGCTTAACGCGGAAAGCCTGAACATTTTTTTAACGCGGGCCTGCCTTATCATCCTTTGTTTTCCAAAATAAGACGGGCGGGTGTTTATTATATATCTAAGGGGAAAAAAAGTACATCAGCGCTTTCTTTGTACCTCTATCTTTTGTTCTTTCCCTTGTCGAATATGTCGTAAATATAACAAAGCGCGAAAGATAAGTTAATATTTGCTCCGGCGCCTTATCTGAGGTATTTTTCGATAATTTAGAAAGCGTTCCTTTTCTTTAATAGAGTAACCTCTGGACTACATTTTTGTTTGTGTTTTTTTTTCCATTGTGTTGGCTTTTTCGTGGTGTAAACAAATGTGACTATTTGAAAGGTTATAATAATAATATTATCTACAAAATGAAAAAAGAAATGGAATTTGCAAAGAATATAAATAATGCACTGTGATAAAATCACATTAGCAAGTAAAGCAAAATATTTGGTATAAACAGAAAATGCTATTACAAGCCAAATCGGAAAGTAAATATAAATTTAGGAAAAATTCAAGAAATACGTTTGAAAATTAACGATACTAGTATGTCGATCTAGTGGACAGTCTCCAGACAGATCTTTCGCATCTTCGTTTCGATACATACTTAAATAAAACTGATTTCTACCTACATATCAACTACAGACATTGCTTATTGCTTTGTTACACATTTACCACAGAAAGTGCACAGCATATGGGTCCATTCCAAAAGGAGCAGTGCCTGGCAGCAAGTTGAGATGGCA
The DNA here is from genome assembly GCA_004143645.1 of Protaetia brevitarsis. NCBI lineage: Eukaryota > Metazoa > Arthropoda > Insecta > Coleoptera > Scarabaeidae > Protaetia > Protaetia brevitarsis. The sequence continues at coordinate 1,681,054 of RXPK01000063.1, forward strand.
AATATTTTGGTACTACCACATGAGCTTTCACACGTCAGTTCTGGACCTAAGAACGGCAGCTCGCTGGCGCCCCTTGCTAACGTGTCAGCAATTTTATTACCTCTGATCCCAGATTGACTTGGCACCCATTTCAATGTAACATTGTGATATTCTTCCAACTGTTTAAGCTTTCTGTGGCATCCTTGTAGCACCCGCACACTTCCATTATCGCGCAGGCAGGTTGAGATGCTCTCAGCACAAGTCTGGATGGCGATTATTTCGGCCTGGGAAATGGTGGCAGAGCCCCATAGGCTAAAAGCATAGCCGGTCCGCTCTCCCTCCCTCCAGATTCCAATGTCTGTGCCATTACGCGTTTTCGAGGCATCGACAAACAAGCGGGACAAACCCCGATTCGGTTTGCGGATGTACGCTATGCAGTTTCCCTGCTGGAGATATCAACACTGTATTTCCCAGAGAAGCTGAAAACGGGCGAGATCTTATCCGCCTTTACGGACAGTGATACTATTTGTTCGATGTAGTTGAAAATGCTGGTGTGGCCTCCGACTTTGCCCAAGAAGCCCTTGCATTCACTACCTTTTACTCTGTAAGCCTCTAGGACCACAGACCACAACAGCAACTACAGCGGGAGAAGCCTAAGAATAGTTTCCATAGCAGCCGTTGGCGTCGAGGATATGGCCCCCATGATGCTCAGACAGGCGATCCTTTGGACTTTAAAGAGTGCCATGCATACGATGTCAAATCAGTTAGTTTCAGAAATTTTATAGCCTTGAAATAGCAAACTTTAAAATGAGAATCATTTTTATTGCACACCTTGTACATATACTGTGCAATTTGTCGAAGGAATAGATATATGGTGCAATTCTGTGATTAATTGTAGGATCTGCATTTGCCAGTTTTTATGAGTCACAATGCAGTGATGATGTGAACAGTTTGTTGTCATTACACACATTAAGAACAGCTGATCCTACTTGCACTAAATGATACCACCTTTAATCCATAGCTTAGATTCGATTCGTGCTTGGTACAAGTTGACGAACACACTACAACTTGCACCCTTCCTAAATTTTTGAACACCTGACTTAGACCCAAAATGAACTCTCAGTAAACAAACGCATGAAAAGCGTCCAGTAAGGAGTTATAGCTACATGACACCCGATATGAAAAACAATGGGCAACCCATAGCGCAAAACGTTGGGGCTGATTGAGCCTGCGTTAACAAAAAGAAAAAATAAATAAAACCAGATTTTATAATAAAACAAAAATATCAACATTGAAGAAAAACCTATAAATTTCATGTTTGAAGTTCTGGTAATATACCAAACAACTTTTACTCATGCTTCTTCGGTAAAAATGAAAATTAAATAGTTAAGTATTGTTAAATCGACCCAGGGTCAGACTTTACATACTTATAAAGCAAAGAAGTGCACATATGAGAGTTTAAGTTCGAAATCTCCTTAAATTCCTGAAAATAATATGCTAAACTGTCGATCTATGACCAATATATGGTTCTCAATAAGAATACAATGTTTGTAGAATATAAATATAAAAGAAAGTCGTACTTAAGATTTGTTTCTGCACATATTTTAATAATAAGTAGGCTTAATAGGTGCATTATATTTATATTTAGGACTTGAAAAATACATAATTACATACATACATGCAGACAAAATTTTCCAAAATATCTGTAGTAGAAATACAGCTGTTACAAAAGAAGAAACAAACATTTAAGCAAATAAAAAGGGACTTCTGGATCTAGTCAAGACCAAAGGTACACAACAACCCACTTGATTAGTAAATATACGCGTATTTGAAGTTGGTTCGATTCGATTCAATATGCGCTGTCAAGCTTGAGGTACTTGAGTTGATTACGACAATGAACTGATGTAAGTTGAATTGATTCATTTCACTAGTCGCACATATTTATAGAGGCAAACGCAATGAACTAGGCAATATACTCCCTAGTCGATACCACTATTGTATTTATCAGTTGAAATTCTGTTTTTAAAGTGATGGGAAAAGATGCAATAATAAATATATATAAATTCAAAAGTTTTTATATCAATTTCTTTCTTGATTCTGGCAATACATTTGAAGAACACTGGGAGAAAAAATAAAAGTGATTTAGACAGGCTTGGAAGTTTATTTATTGGTTCCAATAACAATAATATGCAAATTTTGGGGGATATCAAAGATGTTGGCGAGTACTGTTGTCGTCAAACCAATGCATTTCCTAACATTAGCGAAAATTTTTATACTAATATTTTCCGCATACATTGAAGGTTGTGAGATAAAAAATAAATGTAATTTTTATAAAGTTTTGGTAACAGAAATATAGAAATATTAAGGGATGTTGAGGATATCAGTGGATATACTTACTACTACGACACACTACTTAAAATTACTGGAAATTTGTAATGTTAGTATTCGCCATTTATAAACGACATGGAAAATTGTGAGATAAAAAATAAATATGATTTTTATAAATTTTGAATTTGTTTATTAGTGTCAGTAAAAAGAATACATAAATTTATAATTACATTTTTCACTTTCACCAGCGATATAATAGCATGCAGGTGAAATTTAACGTTTCTGACCTATTAAGCCCTCGTGCACCCTTGTCCGTAGTTGATAAACAACGAACATGTTTATTCATATGAATTGAATACTATTGATTACTAAATATAAATTAATTCAAATCAAGTGTTTTCAGAAGTGAATGTGAATGAACTTTGTGGATGATTCGTGAATGTTTGAATGCATGAATCACTTGTTTGTTCTCCAAGTGACTTTTTTAGGCAAACAAGCCAATTCAGGTAGACTTTTGGTCTGCCTAGTCACCACATTGTTGCAGCAATCCTCCTGATTTGGTGCATGCAAAAGGGTGCATTTTGTAAGAATACGGAATTCCATCCGGTATAATACAAAGTATATAAATTCATTTTATTAATACGTTGATGATAAGTACTGTGGCATTTGCTGTAGCAGCGTTTACTCCACAGGAAATCATAGTCTATTTTGTTTAATGTCTCGCATAATCAAGATAATACGGTATTTATTTTAAATTTTCAATCTGCTTCTTTGGCTATTGTATGTTAGAATTGCTGATCAGCGAATTCCACATTACTCTCTAGAAGGGCGTTTGAAATTCAGAAAATAACGCTAACCATCATTCTTGCGCCCTCTTGTAAAGAGAAGCGAAACGAGTGTAGCGGTGCGAAATGACGTCATAACTAAGTTTATAAAAACCCTTGACTTTGACGTTTTGAATTAATTAGTTCGCGGAGACGTTTCAGCTATAGGAAAAGCACGCGTTATCCCTTCGTTACCGGGCGTTTCCAAATTATAAAAGTAAAATCAAACTTCTCTTGTTAAATTTTGTAATTTACTTAAGCTTGAAAATTCGAGAACAGGAAGCAAACTCTTTCCTGGAGAAGTGTTTCTGTTTTTGTGCTAAAACCGCTCGAAAACCCCCTTTTTTAAAAAAAAATTGAGTATGTGTGTGTTGTGCAAAGCTTTTGTGCCTTTAATATTTTGGATTACGGGAAGATTTAATTTACCCATATCGATTGGTAAGGTGTTCAAAAATGTTGCTTTAAAGAAAACTAACCATTGCAAATACGTAGAAACCGTAACTCGTTCGCTCTCTCTCTGTCCCTTAATAGATAATTTAGTAAAGTAAAAATTACTCAGTGCTTATGTTAAACAACTTTTAAATATTCTTCAATTAATTGTGTTTTGTTTTTTTTTTTACTTGTTATTTTAATTAATTTGTTATCTTGTTAATTTTATTCCATTGTTTCAATTCATTCAATATATAATTGTAAAGAAAGGTCACTCTATTGTTTCGCTACAAGAAATAGAAGTTCAATTTGTACCCTTAGTGAAGTTTTGGAGAGGAAGTCCTGAGTAAAGAGAAAGACGACGAGGTGGATAAGTAGACAATCTTCAGGCTGTAAGAATTCGAAATTCCATCCTCTATAATGCGAGAATTTAAATTCATTTTATTAATACGTAGTTGATAGGTACCGTGGCATTTGCTAAGTAGCGTCTGCCTCACAGGAAACAATAATCTATTTTGCGTAATTACAATTTTGCGTAATTAAAATAATATGGTATTACTTTGTATGTTATCTGCTCTTTGTTTATTGTACGTTACATTTGCCGTTCAGCAATTCACACGGTCCTCTCAAGTAGGACATCTGAAAGTCAGAAAAATAACGCCTTTGGTCATACTTGCGCCCTCCTGTAAAGAGAAGCGAAACTAGTTATCGGTGCGAATTGACGTCACAATCAAAGTTTATAAAAACCCTTAACATTGCGGTTTAGAATTAATTAGTTCGCGATCCTTCAATCTAGCTTCAGGAATAAGCACGCGCCCTCTTCGTCGAGTGTTTGTAATTCTTAGAATTAAAACTTCTCATCTTAAAATTTTGCATTTAAAATTGAGCCTAAAAAATTCGAGAACAGGAAGCAAAAGCTTTCCTCGAGAAGTGATTGGTGATTTTGGTACTAAAACCGCTTAAATTCCCCCCTTTTTATTTTGCCTAAAATTTTGAGTGTTGTGTAAGTTTTGTGTCTTAAAATTTGGATTACGAGAAGAATTATTTTTCCCACACCGGTCGGTAAGATGTTCAAAATTTCTGCTTAAAACTAACCAAAGCAAAAACGTGAAAACCGTAACTCGTTCGCTCTCCCTCTCTCTCTCTCTCTCCCTTAATAAATAGTTTGGAAGTAAGAATTACTAGAATTTAAGTTAATCAACATTGTTAAGAAAAGCCTAAAAAATTCATCTAAATAGTTGTGTTTTGTTTTGTCATTTGCTTGATACTTTATTAAATTCATAGATTGTTAGCTTAACTTAATTGTCACAAAAATTCGTTAAAACAAAATGTGTTTTGTTCATTTTTGTTCACTTGTTAATTTATTTAATTGTGTAGTTTGTGAGTTTTTTATTCAATGTCTTAAATTACTCAAAATATAATTGTTAAAAATATAAGTCGTTCTATTATTTCGCTATTTAAAAGAAGTTCAGTTTGAACCCTTAGGAAGGGGTTGGAGAGGAAGTTATCATCGGTAAGAGAAAGCCGACGACAAGGGTAAGTCGACAATCATTAGGCTAACTAATGGCCCTGCTTCGACTGACGGTGGAAAACACAGTTGGTAAACATCTTTGGCTAAAATTACTAAAACCATTCGCTACCGAATAAAAAGTTTGTTTCCCAGCAGTGGCTCTCCGGTCAAAAGAGCAGGAGGGGTTGTCTGCGAGACGGAATTTGGCTTGTCTTATTTGAATTTGGGCTGGCCATCCCCAAAAGTTTCCAGACAAGAAAACCCGTTCCGTTACAAGGCTAACTAACGGCTCTGCTTTGACTGACAGGAAAACACGGTTGTAAAACATCTTTGGATATATCTTCTAAAACCAATCGCTACCGAAAAAAAGATTGTTTTCCAGCGGTGGCTCGTCGGTCAAAAGAGCAGGTGGGGTTATCTGTAAAACGGGACTCGGTTCAGTGTAAAAAGAATTTAGGCTAACCCCCCCAAAAATTTTCCAGATAAGAAAACCCGTTCCGTTACAATTTCATTTCTCAGAATCAAGCAGTACCTTAACTTGATTATGAAAATAAAAAAAATATGTCAACTGTGTATGATGGATAAAAAAAAACAGTGATTCTCTGCCATTATTAAACTACTATCACAATTATAATTTTTCTGAAAGCAAGATTCTGAGCGATCTTAAACTTGATGAACCTTGGAAAAAGTAGTGGATTGGACGAGACACTGCTTTCAGTTCATCGTGATCTGGATGTAGCAAAAAGTTCTACTACTGCGAATACAAAAGGAAAAAATATGAAAATTGACATATTCCCTTCTGTACGAACGCTCACATGCATTTCATTTGCATAGTCGCGTAATGAATGTATGCATAAGAGATAAAAGAAGCGGGTATAGAGAATCATTCCGCAATTTTCGCAATAAAATCGGCGCCTATTCCGCCGTGGCGATGCCCGCGCACTTGTCGTAGTCATTAATTGAACAGTTTGATATACGAGCAGTCGGCATTACACCTGACAGCGAATTGATTAAGTGCTCTACATCCATACCGAAGGGAGAGAGCTTCACTAGTTCTACACGACGGCACACATTGTATACATACATATGTATGTATGTACGCCTACACCCTATATATGTAGGTGCACAAAGGTACATAATGTATGTATAGCCGGGATATAGGCCGCGTTTATGCAGTGTATACGTTTATTCCGATACTGGGGTAGCGGTGGCGTATTCAAATCCAAATTGCTTGTGTACCTTGCGTATCCGATACAGCTGGCGATGTGTACGTTCCGAACGCGAAAAAAGAGATCCGTAAATACGACTGGATGGCTCGCAGGATCGAGCTGTGATGATAGGCGGAGCACTTTGTTCCATTTAATTACGAAATCGGATTAAAGAGAGGACGAATTCAACGTTGGCAGAAATAATACGGAAAGCGTGGATGAAAAAATGTCTAGACATCTGTTTTACATGAGATTAATTATTATGTGCCTCGTATTCAGCCAGCAGAATAACGAACTATGTGGTTTAGCCAGAAAAAATCTCTGGTTTTATTATTTATTTTTTTTGGGATATAAAATTGAATTTTAAAGTTAGTCTATGTGGTAATTAATATAGTGGTTTGAATTAGCCACTAACTAAAGTCGAATTATTTAGAACAGCGCTCGGCAAGGTGGCCCGTCGGGGCAAATTGTTTACATTTCCCGCCCAACTAATTCGAACGTTTTTGTAAAGGCTCTGCTCCGATAAGCCATTGAAAAGTGCCCCTAAAGCGATCGGGCTGAAATTAAAGCAAATGAGTACTACTGTCACACATACTATAAATACCAAAAATTAGCTCAATCGATGCCACCCCATTCGAGATATTAGCATAAGGGTGGAAAAATTCAATATTTTTTTCTCAGGAATTACTTAAGCTATCACATTCAAAAAAAAATTATGCAAGTAAACACTGATTATGGGCATTCTATAAAAAATCAAGAACTAATTCCTCCACTCAGTTCAAAGTTATTATTATTTTCCCCTTTTTAGGGGTGGTTTTTTTGAGTTTGGTTCAAGGTGCCAACTTGGCTTTTTGTTATAATAGACCGTATGCATTTAGGTTTATTATATATTTTTTTCAGTTTTTTCTGCGTGGTAGAACATGTAATTAAAAAATCAAATCTCTTTGAATGATCTTAGTAAGAACAATTTGTTATTGTTTATTTTAGGGTTAAAACAATTGTTCATCCATCAATTTCAAGATTACCTGTATGTATGTTTCAGTCCTAGTAGTTATAAAAGCATCGAAATATAATAAAGAAAATTATAACAACAAAATACTATTTATTTCCGTACACGCAGTTGAAAGTTGTTATTTTTCCTTTTTGAAGAACGGTTTTTTTTTTTGAGTTGAGTTTAATGTGTCAATCTGATTTTTTGTTATATAGTAATGTATGTATTTGGGTTCATTATATATTTTTGTAAGTTCTTTCTGTGTGGTAGAACATGCAAATAAAAATGGAAAATCATCGAGCGGTCAGATATATTTGTTGTACTCGCCCTAGTAGTTATGAAAGCACTGAGCTATAAAAAAATTCTGTACAGAATAAAATAATAATAGTAATATTATTATATAATATATTACTGTTGTTACATTTATTATTAACATATATGTATTCATAGTCAATATAAAATAATATTTAGCTCCGTACACGAAGGTATTTCTTCTTCTTAAGTATTTCTATCATCTTCATCGTTTATTTATTTGTTTAATTTTTTTTCTTCCAGATATTTTTATTAGCAAACCACCGCGATTAATACACTTATATGATAACATATTTTAACTTACTTTCTACAGCACTGCTGTTTATTCTACATAAAGAAATTACATTACACAATAGTCTCCAAACTCTCACAATCAAATAATTGTCATATTAAAACAAATTATGCACGTCTCAGAATATTGATTAAAGAAATATGTATAATAAATGTATATATCTATTCGGCAGTTAGAAAAAAAGTAAAATACGAATAGCGGTTCTGTTCAACACTAAGAAAATCATAACAACTATAAATACATAGCTTGTTGCAATAACAAATGTGGATAGAATTATGTTGTTATTAGAACAATAAATATCTAACAGAGATTTGATTGATTTATGTTAATATGTTATATCATATAAAAACATATATATTGTACCAAAACGCATAGATTTATAGGTAACAAAAGATCAAGTCGAATTGTTAAATCCAACTTGAAAAAACTTCCCCCAAAAGGACAAAATAACTTCGAACAGCGTGTGTGGAATTAAATATTATTTTATTGTTACAATATTCTTTTTTATATGTCGATGCTTTTATAAATACTAGGGCTGAAATGTACATACATATAAATAATCCTGAATCCGATCGATGAATAATTTGAACTTTTCCTTAAACTAATCAATAACCCAATGCTGCTGCTAAGATCAAAGAGGTTTTATTATTTATTTGTATTACTTCATTGAAAGAACTTGACGAAATATATGATAAACCCAAATATAATTACACACTCATGTACATATAATAAAAAGTCAAATTTGGACCTTAAACGCAACTCAAAAAAATCACCCCTTATTATATATCACCCCATTATTTTATATTACAAGTGCTGCGTTTATACCAGGATGTCCAAGGAACACCATTACAATTTTTCTTAAATGATTTTGACCATTGGAAATTATCGCTTCTTGCTAAACCATGTAACAAACTGTTTCAGTTTAAAGAGAACACTCTGTATTTTTGCATTATTTGATTCCTTTCCTACTAATAATAATTAAATGTGCACATTTTAAGCATTAAAGAATCGTTGGACTAATTTACCATGACATCCAAAATTAATTGGACTTAAACTATACAGGACCTTTTATAAGTAACATTTATGGCTAATGAGCCAATAAACGCTGGCGAGGAGGTAAATTTATAATTTTATTATGGTATTCTCTCTATCCACGTATTCCACGTATGAACTTATAAGTGACCTCACAAACGTTAGTCCCGCCATAAATCAAGATTATTTCAAACAACTCAAATAATTATAATTATGAAAGAAGTCTCATGTTATTTTACGAATGACATTTATCGGCATGTTTATTTAAATGAAATAAATTTACAAAAATAGTTTAAATACTGTCAACTTTTCGTGCAACATGCGCTATCAATAAGTAGATATGAGGCGAAAAATGGAACCGATATCTTGCCTCTTGCTCGTCGTATTTCGAATCGTTCGCTTACTTATTTCCTCGATTGTACCTACATATTTATTTGCGTACAATGTCATCTTAGAATAATACTACACTTTGTTACTATTATCAATCATTTTTAAATATTCTTAAATCCAATTTTTATTACGTTGGAGTCTCTAATATACGACAGCTATCTACATGTTTTTAATTTTAATAGCCGATCTTTGCTGGCCCCTGATTCACACACTTGTTTTCGATTTTCCTACAAGGATAGTAGGAGAGTTGTTCCCCTACAGTGCCGAACACTGATTTAGAACACTACTAATTTTATATTTGATGGGAACTATGAAAATTAAAATTAATATGCCTTTCTGAATGGGTGAATCTGAAAAACCAATCTGTATGAATAGTTTGGCACCACCTCGTTAATTTAATGTATAAAAACTAAATGCTGTTTTTCTTGTTTTCACATTCGATGGTGAATCGTGATCTGGGATGGAATCAATTGAAAGTTTGGTTTCTCTGCGGTAGAAAATAGGTGGTATCTATCCATTTAGAGTACAAGCAATTAGAGTTGGGAGGGTCATACGGACCTATTTTGCTGCGATTTTTCAGATCTATCGTGATCTCCTTCATTCTAGAAGGCGCTCTATAATCTTGCCCTCTTAATTAGATCTATCATCTTTGAGTGTGGTTCTTTTATGTAGCTGTTAGCTTCTTCCTTTTGGCAAAATATGTAAATAATCTGGCAATTGTCAATCAGTAAACCTACAATCATTTTGACAGTCTTCCTGTCTTGAGTAAATTTTAGCCTCTGTTCCTCTAGGAATTCTTTTGCCAGTCTTTGTCCTGGTAGCTGTTACCAGTACTCCCTGGTTTCATTATATATCTACTCATTCATGAATTTTTTACTTTGCAATTTGGTAAATGCCAAAGGATAGGCCGGCTCTACCTGGACGAACCTAGCCTAACCAGATTGTCCATCGCCTCATTTCCCTTCATGTCTGAATGTCAGGGCATCCAAGCCAGTATTGATTTTCTTTAGATAACCGAACTTTCAACAATGTAGCGTTCCAAATAGCCGAACGAAGTATTCACGTAATGATCAAGCGCGGATTCTCTCGGCTGACTCTCATACTACCAGTTGCCGTCCATTTACTTCTATCTACCTCACTGTGCATCAGTAACGGTGTTATTAGAGTAAGTTCAAATGGGATTTTGCAACGTCGAAATTCGAAGTCGTGCGAAAGGGAATTCAGGAGCGTACACAATGCGCACTTATAGTGCGTTTGAAACAATTTTGAACTACTTATAACTTTCGAATTTCATTGGGCGAAGTATGTGTATCTCTAAAGGTAGATTTTCTTGAGAGAGCTAGATTGCATTCAAACCTTTCAAGGACAATTGTGATCCTCTTTATCCTAGAAAAGCTTTCCAAATTGTACTTTCTTAATTAACCGTTTTCGAAAGCGCTTTTACCTAATTATTTGCTTTTGAGTTTTTCTAGTCGCATCGGCTGTACTTTGCATGAGAAACATCTCTCTTCAATGTTCAGCAATAGTCTGTCAACATATCAGGGCTCCATTTGTCTTGATATCTCTTCTCCATGACTCACATAAACCTCTATCTCCTGACGGTGATCAAACCTGGGACATGCCTCGGGATGATATGCCTCGGGGTGATATGTTCAAAATTCAGCTTTGTGAAGGAGTTCATCATAAAACTCCGTAACAGGGGCGAGTGGGATCATAACACTATCTTGAACTTGAATGGAAATGCCATCAAATGGTATACTGATGGCTCCAAAACGGCAGAGGGAACTGGAATAGGAATATATGGACCTAGAACTACATATTTCGAAAGCTTGGGAAATTATCCAAGTATATTTCAGGCGGAAATACACGCCATTGAAAGATATGTTCAGTTCAATATTGTTAGAAATTATCGAAAGTAGGAAATTATCAGTTGTGTGATAGTCAAGCAGCCATCAAGGCGCTGAGCTTACATGAAACCAGTTCCAAGATGATCTGGGAATGCCCAAGGAAATTAAACGAGCTAAACAAAAGGAATAAAGTAATCCTCCTGTGGGTTCCGGATCACACAGGGGTGGAAGAAAACGAAATAACGGACAATTTCGCAAAAAGGGGCTGGAATACCTTTTGTAGAGCCCGAACCCTTTTTCGGGTTAAGTAGCAGGACAATACTGAAGAAACTGAAAATATAAATGGAGCAGAGAAAATCTAGTTACTAGGAAAATCTCCAGGGAATGAGACAAAGTAAAATTCTTCTGATGACTTATAACCTCATTTAGATCGCTTAGTCAATCAGCTTCAGCCCAGTCAACATTTTGGGAATTAATCACTTTAAGTATTAGTTGACTGTCAGAGAATAGCAACGGTTTTATGTAACTCAGCTTATCTTTCTATTCCTCTGGGATACCTATATTTATTATGTATAAGGAGCTTGTACAGAGTATACTTGTCCATTTTGTTTGTGTGTTTGTATTTAGAGCAATTCGTTGACATACATTGCGTGTATATTCAAATTGTACACGCAAATCAGAACAGGTCAAGTGATGTGCGAAAATAATTCATAAATAAGGAGAATTAACAATAATGAGCCTATTGGAGCACACCTGACATAACGAATTTATTAGAATGGAAATCGTTATGAGAGACATTGTACTAACTATTGCAAAATTTTAATTATAGCAATTGTAGAGGATTTACTATCATTATTATTATCATACTGAAGTTTCTATCCAATTATTCACTAAATTGAATCATCAATCGGTTTTATATGTAGAAATTGGAAAGCTTCCACGGCCTTCCAATTAACAGCGTGTCCGCTTTAGCTCGCCAAATTGGTATTGTACGCACAAATTTCATCGAGGTTGGACAATTAATTTCGCAGAATCCCTACGAAAATGCCGAATAATTGTATTAATTTCCACTCCTTTGAAGTGCGTTAATTATTCCGTGCGGTTTCGTTTAAAATGATGGAGTTCAAATAACGTCCAACTTTAAACAAAAGCGCGGCGCATACTTTCGTCGTGGGCTTTGTGTTATTAGGTGGAACTGAGTCGTTCCGCTGACAACGGTGGAACCCTTCCCCGAAGCACCCCTCCCCCCTGCGAGACGAAATCGTTGCTCAATTTCATGTCGGTATCCGTGAGGCGGCGCGCAGCCATTCGGCATGCGTAATTAAGGAAAATATTCAGTTTTTAGCAAAAACTTTCTTTGTTACCCTAGCACTTTGAGTACGGTTTCACACATTTTGGGGCTTTGGCGAGATTCCTGTAATCTCGAAGTATTTTTGTTTCCGTTTGTGAAGATGGATGCTGTTTGTTTTATTTTCAGTTATAGAGAGAACTTGAGTGGTCCATGTATAGGTAGGTTCTTTAAATATATATAATAATTTAATTATTGGATTATATTTGAAATGACTCGTGCAAAATTTGGCATATCTGCAGCGCTGTACTTTTCAAACTTTCTCCTAAACGACAGCAATTGTCCTAAAAGAATCAAGAAATAAATACTTTCATTCCGGTTTTGATATAAGTACATGATTATTAAAAAAAAAACGCTTATTAGAAGTGCAAACGTGTTCTAGACCCCTCACCATAAATTGCACTAAACTAGACGTACTGCTATGGGCAGGCATCCCGTTTTTCGCGAGTGTATTTTAAGTTGCCTGTCATGATTTTTCCGTTTTGCTGAATCATTGTATCGTGAAATTTCCACAATAATGTTTAGTTTGTATAAATTTTAGTTAAAGAGTTAATTGTATAATTTATTTAATTAAGTGTTTAGTTTTTTTTTAATTAATTCCTTTCTTTAAGATGTCTAGCGTTTGCTAGTTCTATTTAATAGACTAGATTTTGTCGGTAAATTGTGCGTTTGCGTGTTTGTTGTGAGAAAAAACGATTGTAAGAGTTTTGTCAGGGAGTTCCTTGGTCGACTGTTACCGTGAATACACGTATTTTTGTGAATCATAGTTTGTCATTTTGTATTTCATTGTGATATCGTAATTTAATTCTCATAAATTATCTTTTAAATATTCTGTCTATCAAGGAATTCGCTTTATAATAATTGTTATTATATTGATGTGTGCACATTATATATATAAGATCATATTTATTTCATTATTATTCATTATTATTTCTCTGCAGGAAGATATGTTTTCAGTTTAATTTTTCTCATTATATTTTAAAGTGTTAATTTTTCCGTTTTTCTATTTTGCTGTTTCGTTTTTATTTATCAATCACCTCGGGTTGGGTGAGTAGAAGCTTTGTGCTTGCATCTAATTTTTTCCTTTGTTATTTACCAGAATTTGTCCACGCTTAATTTAGTTTGGGTTAATTTGAAACCACGTGGTTTGAAATAGTAATATATTGGATTATCTTCCTGAACAACCTAATCTTCTGCTTTGTTTAGGAAATAGCATTGTCCTATTGTAATTTAGAATCAAGCGCAGTTTTTAAATTTAGGCCAGAACCGTCAGTTCACGGTTTTTTTTTTCTGCGCAAATTGTAATTAACCCTTTTTGGGTTAATTACAATTGGTTCTTTTATTTTAAATTAAACCTTTTCAATTTTTAGGGTATTTAAGAAAGTCAGATTTCGTTCACTCACAATTTACTTTTCGTGGTTAGATTCAAGTTTTAATTCGCGAGGGTAACTCTGATGTTAATTGTTCTTTTGCGCCTTTTTAAATTTTTATCCGTTGAGCTAGCTAATTTAATTTTCTTTTTCCTTGTTAATTTCATTTTGCAAGTTTAATTATTACAGTCAGTACCACAGCAGTACGTTTCAATAGCAAAGCTGTCATCATCAGTAGAAAGACTGAACTGAATAACTACACTAAAACTACTTTAATTTATACGTAAAAAAAGGTATAAATTAGGGTAGTATTAGTTCTGAATAACTGCATTAAGACTGCCCTAATTTATACCTTTTTTTACGTATAAATTAAGGTAGTTTTAGTGTAGTTATTCAGTTCAGTGTTTCTGCTGATGATGACAGCTTTGCTAACCTTGAACCTAATTTGTACGTAAAAAAAGGTATAAATTAGGGTAGTTTTAGTGCAATTATTTAGTTCACTGTTTCTGCCGATGATGACAGCTTTGCTATTGAAACGTACGTCCAGTTTAGTGCAATTTGTGCTGAGGGGTGTAGAAGAAGTTTGCAGTATTACCAATGCCACAGTTTGGAGTATTTTTGTCACTTATTAGAAGATTTGACAAAACAGGGAATACAGAGATATTAGTAACTTAAAATGCTCTAATGGAGTAACTATTCTAACCAAAACATTGTTTAATAACAAAACATGCCTGCTTGTGAGTGACTTCTTAAAATTAAACTTGTACTAACAGCGCAACTATAAAAAAAAAAAAAAACTGGATGAAGGTGACTACTAGAGTAATAGTATTTCACCCTCAAGTATGACTACATTTTTGAGTAAGGCGGCTATTTATATCAATATAAACCTACCTTTTTTTGTTATTCGATTGGATCCAAAGATTATGCTCTAGGTAGATCTATTGGTTTCAAGATAATCGTCGTCCAACTACACGCACTAATAATGCTGGAAAGAGTTGTTATTTTGTTTAATAATTATTCAACGTCTCCATTTCTAATTTTAGTTTGTAGATAGTTTGTTTCTTTTTTAGTTTGCAAATAAGGTCACTCACTACGTCCCCATTATACTTGGATCATTACTTATGGTAATGATAGTATATTATTGTAGTGCGCCTTCGCGCATCATCAAACATGTGATCAACGATGCACAAAAGCATGCTTTTGTTCCTATATCATGAGTGCGTATTTGCAAGGAACATCTGAACAAGAACAGACAACAGCAGCATCGGCACCTTTGTCCTCAGGGGGACTAATATTCATGCTCTTCAATCCGCTTGTTGGCTTGTTGGCTTCTATTAGCTAGAGCGAACTCAAGAAAGATGGTAATTGCGCGTGCACATTCAAAATTTGCTAGTTGTCAGGTTGAGATACCTTTTTTCTATATCCATATCCATATTGTCCTAATTAATGAAGTATCGAAAAGATAAAGCTATTGGAAGAATAAAATGAAAAGATGATGTCCTTCTTCACTAAATTTATTATCTATACAATTATCTAGACGACATATTTCGGCTCATTTAGTAAGCCATTTTCTGGTCTCTACAAGTTATAATGCAAATTAGTTAAGACAATTCAAATTAAAAGTGGGGTGGATTAACTACATTTACTGACATACAGTACTTAAATTGTTATAATTGAAATGAGATTTTAAAACTTTGAAAGCTCTCAAATGACTGTCTATGTTCCTTGGTGTTTCTGCAAAAGTTGTAGTCTGCAAACTAAAACCCCTCTATAAGTAAATGGTTCAATTCGTGTCATGTTTTCTTAGCATAGATGGTCGCACTTTAGAGTAGGTACCTATAATTCTCGGTCAGCTTGATAGCGGTTTAAGCGGCTTTTTATGTATCCTAGCTATTGCCCACGCATCCTTAATCTAGTTCTCTGTTTTCGAATTTCTTATATATAATTTGCCCATCAGAAGAAATTGAGTCAGTAGTGTCCTGCATAAAAGTCTGTCCAGAGATAATTGTCAACTATGCTTTAAAAAACACAAAACTACGCCTCTATAAACATTCAAGTCATATAATGGACGTTTTTAATATAGCTATCTTATGCAGACGATCACATTAAGCTATTAATTCATGAAATAATTAATATTATTTTATTTCAGAGCTGCATTTTTGTCATATGGATTGGAAAAAATTTGTTTGATTTATTTATTCTGAAAAGACATTCATTTCCAAGATCTTGCTACTTAAATGGCTAGAATATGTTCATTGGCAGAAAGTGGGGTGGTAGACTTGAACAAAAAATTTCCTAATGATTCAAGGCTGAGCCAGCTCACTCGCTTAAGCTCGCATTGTTTGGATATTTTTTTCCTGAAGTGTACCAATCGTATATGTTTGGAAAATATTAGTTTGCAACCAAATATGCATAGTATGAAAATTCTCCATCAAAATAAATTATAAGATCATCAACAATACAGCATAATACCTCGATATTGCTAGTAACAACACCATTAAAACTTTTCTTTTGCGCTGTCATTGTTACCTTTTGAACTGCAGAAGATTACCCAAACCCAAAGTAATAACCCACCGTTTGAAACGTACAGACCACATTTGAAGCTTCAAGGAAGCGTCTCCTCTACAAAATCGACTGCCTTATTTCCGAGAGACTGATGTATCCAATTTGGAAAACAATTCGGATAAATCCGTATCCCTGGCAAACAAGACTCGCGGGATCGCATTATCTTCAATTTTATACATTTCCCTTCGTATAGCCGCAACCGGCCTGCATCCCCCACGCCGAGCCCCCGTTCGAAATGGAGTTGCCGATAAAACTTAGGGAGTTAATAGTTGCCGCTGTTGGCCCGTTCAGCCGCTGAATAATTACTTCCCTTCCGTATTAAGCCGAGGACACACATTTGCCGCGAACAAACACGAATTATTTAACAAAGCGGAACTAAATTGACCTTCCCGTTACGCCAGGGCGCATGGTAACCTGGATTTCCACGATTTATAAAATATGATCTGACCCGGCCTGAACTGTCTAAACGTGCGTGTGGGAATGGTAATTCGCTTTGCGGTGCCGTGCTTTCTCGGAATTATTTCGAAATGCGGTTGCGATTTTTGACGAATGTGTGGTGTAATTTGGTGACTGAATTTAAGTTAGATTCTAATTAACTTAATGTACGGCAAAGTAATCAAGTTACCTTTGAATGAGACGTATTTAATTAATACGTGTATGTAAAGCAGTAGATAATAAAAGCGCTCTTCTTCTTTCTCTCTTCATTATTATATACTATTTAAATATTATTTTTCTTTAGCGAGCTTTGTTTTAGAGACTGTATTATTTTTAAATTTAAGGCTGCGTTCAAATTGGTGGGGGGTAGATTTTTCATTTCCTCAGTTCCTATAAAAATGAAAGTAATTAATTATGTTTTCAGTTCTGAAATGAATCACTCTCTAATAGCAACCAGCAGTAATTAAGGGCGCACGGGAAAGCAATATGGAAAAAACATATATAAATGCAGTTTACAGCTTATTCGGCAGCCTTTTGCAAAATTGAGATAATAGACTTTGATTTTGCTTATTGTGTTTTGAAGTATATATGTATACCTTCGAATTTAGTTTTATTTATATTTGGCATAATAATTTTTTTTCTCTTTGCGCTCGGAAACAAAAAAGGAATTATGACAAATACAAGAGCAAATTAAAAAAATTGAGATAGTCAAATTAAAGGTATACGTGCATGCTTCAAAACGCGATCAGCAAAAGCACGGTTTCTGTCTCAATTTTGCAAGAAGCTACCGCATAAGTCGTTCTGTAAACTGCGTTGATAAACGTGTTCGCCACATTGCTTTTTCGCGCGCCCTAAAAAAGTTGAATAAACTTTTATCCTTTTCGCAAACTACGAAACTACAGTAATTGACGTTCTTTTTCATGACTATTTAAAGAAAAAGTTGTACAAATGAACATGTTTTCAAATAATTATGGTCTCCTGAAAATAAACATAAACAAAATATTGACTTTTCCCTGCATTCTCTCTCATATATGAGGCGGTAACTTCTATTAGGGATTATACGACTGCTTTTGATCCAGTTAAGACTGTTCATCGACATAATGTAATGTGAATGTAATGTAAATGTAATGTAAATGTAATGTAAATGTAATGTAAATGTAATGTAAATGTAATGTAATGTATGTAAATGTAAATGTAATATAAAAACAGAATACAATTTACGTCCTGGAACAACATGCATTCAGATCTCGAGGGCATCGAATGTGGAGTTCCGTAATGATCGATACTGGGGCCGCTATTATTCGTAATATATATAAATGATCTACCATATATTATCAATGACGCAGAAATTTGTCTGTATGTAGATGATACCTCACTTCTAGTGTTCTCTAAGAACTGTCAAGATGTTATCGAAAAATCCAGGACAGCGATCAATACAACCGAGAATTGGTTTTCAGCAAACAAATTGAAAGAGAATCTGGAAAAAAAACGCAGTGCCTACGATTTGCAACCAAAAATAACTCACCGTAAAGGGCTAAATTTCTAGGTATCACCCTAGATACTTCTATGAAGTGGTATCAGCACATTGACCGTGTGTCCAACAAACTGCCCTCTCAATTGTACGCAATAAAAAGAATGAAAACAGTGGCGACTCACGAAGTTGCAAGAACAGCTTACTTCTCATACTTCCACTCCCTCCTATCGTACGGTATACACTTCTGGGGAATGGCGGCAGATACGCAATGAATATTCGTACTGCAGAAACGTGCGATTCGATTTTTATGCAACCTGAATACAATGAAATATGTTAAAACCCATTTCAGAAACGAAAGTATATTTACCTTGTATTCCATTTACATCTTATCTGTCGTCACTTATGTACACAAAACAAACACCTATTTCCCCTAACAGTTGTCATCATGAATACTCACGGTAACAGGAACAACATAAGAACACCATAACCATCGATTAAGCTGTTCACAAAAATCAGTTGGTTATTGGGGTACCAAACTGTACAACCACTTGCCTTCCTTCATAAAACAACTACCACCGGCAAGCTTTAAGAAGCAAGTTACGAAGCTACTAATCGAGAGGAGTGCTACAATATAGAGAGAAGTGTTTTAATTCACTCTATCATCAAAATCACTGTACGTAACCAGACCTTACCCTTATTATTTATTTTTATGTCTGTTTGTATATTATATACATATTTATTTATATATTTAAATCTCTTTTTTATATCTATATATTTAATGTTTTATTTATACACATTACTTTACTTTATTGACAAATATAATTACTTTACACAATACATTTGTACTGACAATTTCTGTAATGGTAAAATTGCTAATATATATTATTATCCATTATCCGTTATCCATAGGGCCACACGAGCGCCCAAAAGGAAAATGCCTAAAATAATTAACCGTAAAAATTTTACCATGGCCAAGCTTATGATCAGTTTATAAACGAGAGAATATCAATGGTGACCCTTATAGGATATAAGGGTCACCATCTAAGCGCCCTGGTTACGTCGTATGTAAATAGTTGGAGCACTGTCTAACAGATGATCTTGGTGTGAATTATGTCCTGCAATGTTTAGAAGAGAAATTGTTTTACCTAGTTTTAAAAGGATAAAGGAGAATTTTCTGAGAATATTAGTGTTTATTAAAATTTATTGGTATGTGTAAATAAAGTACACTCAGAAAAGTTACTGTGTTGAATTAACAAAAGGCTCTTTGTTGAATTTTTTTGATTATGACCAAAATTTGAGTTAAACCGAAGCAATTTCTCGGGTTCTATAAAGAAAAAAATTAGCTTGAATTGGTTTAGTTAAATGACAGTTTGAACTTCTTCTAAACCGCATACTACAGCAGCGGAGTGATCTCACGATCAACCCCCAATATGCGCAACAAACACTTACCGTGTTTACAATATCGATCGCATGTCGCCCTTAAATAAGTACATTGTTAAAACGAGATTATAGTTCGTTTAATGATATATTCATTTAAATGGAATATTCCAAATTTGATAAATTGAAGCATAATATATATTTGAACTAACTAAGAGGGTTTGATTAATTTCACCTAATTAAAAATAATTAAATTATTTTTCATGTAATATGTTTTAATTTATTATCAAAACATAAATTTGTTGTACTAACAACAAATACCTAACATTTTTTTTTTCGTTCGCCATATACAACCAAACAGCGTTGTTAAATTAACTAAATTTTGGTTAGCTCAATGCTGGTACTTCTCTGACTGTAGACACATATTAATTCAAGTAAGAACCGTATATAATGCTCTTTATCGCTATTAGTTTTGCATGTAACAAAGTTCCTCCCTTCTTTGTTAGCACTTTCCCAACCACATTATCTTTTTGACGGTCTCTCTCTACTCCTTCCTCATAGTGGTTGCATTTTCCTTATCTTGCCGATTTTTCAAATCTATTCTACACATATGTCCCCACTAACTTAATTACCTCTTTTCTATAAATTTAGATAGTGGTTTAAATCTTATTAATTCTTGTTTGGCTGCTACATATGCCCAATGTTATAGACTCTTATAAGATACCTCATCTTTGTTACTTCCGCCTCCTTTTCTTCTCATTCTGTTTAATCTTAATATCCACACAACTAATTTTTAATGAAATCCATTAACCCTAGTCCTACCAACGTTTTATCGTAACGTGTCCTACCAAGGTGTGCCTCACAGGCACACATCTATTTGTACACATTGTTGATGTAAATAATAGCAAAATATGCATTATTTATTTCATGTAGTAGGTATACAGTAAGATTAAAACATATAGAAAGAATATTGTGTGTCAGAAGATATAATTTAAAATAGTACAAGATAGTAAAATATTTGAAAGTTATTTATGTAGTTTGCAAATTGTGCACGTTGAGTATTTTCTCTGAATGTTCACCACAAACCGTTTGCTTACACTTATCACATAACTGTGTTGACATTCTGCTTTTCTTTGATGGGCAAATATAGCACCGTTTTCGTTTCTTACTTCTCGAGCCAAGACTCCCCTGTGGTGGTACTTGATTCAACGTAGTTTGTATCAAATGAAGTATGACTTTATGCAAGCCACTCAAACTACGACGTCTAATTTGCCCCAGTACTAATTCTGTTGTAATTTCTCGTAAGAAAATTTTGCGAAGTCCTTCGTTTTTTGGAAATATGCCAGTCAGGATGGATATTTCTCCAAATGACAAATGAAGCTACTCCACACACATCAATTATATTGAAAAAATAGACCAAAGGCCACGTATTAGTTTTGCGTTTCACTGAATATGTTTGTACCTCTGATCAAGTGTATCCACCCCTCCTTCGTGGGATTGTAGTACTTATTGATTTCAGATTTATTTTTTTTTCCTCATCAATGGTGGAGTCGTTGTGCATTGTAGATAATAATATAACACAGCGATTTTCTTAGGTACATAAGATACCAAGTCATTGTCTTCTGAAAACCAAACAAGTTGCTTTCAATATTCCGTCGCCTGTGAGGTAAAAAATTTGGTGGTATGCAGCGCTTATTTTTTCTGAGCGTTCCTACACAAGTTAGGCCTTTGGTAAGCAAACTGGATGCAAGCTCGTAGCTGGTGAAGAAGTTGTCAAACGTAATATTCCTTTTAGTTCTCAGAAAAGGTTCACAAAGGTCTTCAACCACCTTTTGCGCTAAGTTTTCTGCTCTGTTGAGACCTTCTTTTTCCTAAGTACGGTTATACCACGTAACGGATAACTAGTTCCACTATCGCATATCCACCAAATTTTCATACCGTACTTATCTGGCTTGCTTGGCAGGTACTGTCGGAAAGATACACGACCTCTAAAAGCACCAGTTGTTTCATCGATGGTTAGATTACTGCCAGGAAGATAATATTTCAGCAAGTTTGTATTAACACGGTCCACAGGTCTCTAATTGGTGCCAACTTGTCCTTTTGCCTTCGGAGGGTTCTGGCCGCTTTATCGTCAAAACGAATAAATCTTAGTAATTGAGTAAATCTATTTCGTGACATACACGCTCGATAAACAGGATTTCCGTATAAAGGATTCCATAACTCAGTATAGTCCACCATTCCTTGTTTATTTCTTCCAGCAGTAATCAAAAGGCCAAGAAAGCACGGATTTCAACGTCGTCACTGGTTTCCACAAATCGCCAAGAATACGAACAGCCTCCTTATTAGTGAAATTAACCACAATACCAATAACCGTATCATCAAAAACAAATTGAATGCGTCACAAGGAGTATCAACATGCACTCCAGGTGGAAGTTTCACTTTGTTCAAAGTTGTTGTAATTATGTTGTGTGCACGTGTGTTTCCCTTGGCAATCGGCGTGGCATTCCACTCGGTACCATCTTTTCAATAAAAGTTGCGAATGGCCGGGCGGTTCATCATTAGCATCACTATCGTCACTTCCTTCTTGTTCATCGCTTTCTTCATCGCCAGTTTTTTGATAATCCGCTTCACTAGAAGAGGTTTCGTATTTGGCTTCTTCTTCATCTTCACCATCATTTCATTCCTTTCCAAATCCTCATCACTTTCGTACAATGCATCAAGCAACTCCTTTTCAGTTAGTGGCCGGCGTCGGTCAGTCAACCAATCGGTCATACTTTCTGCATAAATTTCAAAACCAAATAAGCATAAAACAACAAATCTATTTTTACTGGGGTCAATCAAAACTTTATTTTGCTTACCTGGTCTATACTATACTCTCCACTAGGTAAAAAAAATAAATTAACCAATAGACACCTAAAACGGCCAATGCGTTCGTTAGGAAAGTACAATAACACTGATAGCAATGCAGTTTGTAAGCTGACTGTTTTAAGCAAAACGCATTTAGGGAATTCCCTTCATATGCAACTGGAAGTTCTTACATACAAGGGAAAGTCCCGAAATATAAGCATATCTTATTACGGGGGATTTACCCACATACCTGTTTTAAAATAAGTAGCAATGCATTTATAGTATAATAACAGTATGTGCCTCAAAGACACACCTTGGTAGGAGTGTCGGTAAATTATGTTTAATTTTTTTAGTAAAATAGAAAAAATATTTTTAAAAAATTTTTATGTCATTCTGTGTTAAATATTTATTTTTGAGAATACAAAAATCCTCCAGTCTGTGGGCAGTTAACTTACAAAGTTCCAGCATTTCAAAATCATTGTGCTCAATTAAGCTCACCTGTGTAGGTTTAGGGTTAAGGATAAATTTTTCAAACTCATGTGTTCGAAATCTAATGAGAAGAATCGATTATTTCTATATTTAAATTCTGTCGAGTGTTGGTATGTCCAACTGTCACTCGTGTTTTCGCTACAGTGAGCTTCTAAATTTATAATTTAATTAGTTTTACAAACTTCTTCTGGACGTGTCACTTCTCAACCGTGACAAGCTTTACCTTCGCTATATTTACGGGAATTAACCACGAAATGAAAAAGAAATAACAAATTAAGTTCACCGGCAAAAAGTGGGTCGTAAAATGAAAATAGTTAATTAAAGTTCTCTAACAAATTCCATTAACCAATAACTAAGAGAAGCGGTTTATTTTGCAAGTAATTAAATTTCAAAGCTCTTTTTTTTTCCGGTGCTGTTTAGTATAAGCCACTAGATCTTGTTATCGTAATCTTTTCCTTGCCCTAACCTCAAATTAAGCATCTCTTGAGTGCATTTTAAAATACTTGGGCAACTCGAGAGTCGTATGCCATTATACGAAATCTGGTAGTTCCTACGTGATGGGCGTTAAATATTAACTAACCGCCCAGTAAGAGTCACAACCCTCAGCAGAGCGTTGGAGAACTAGGTGAATTATTGTTGCATTTATTCGCTGCTCACTTGTCGGGCTCGTCAAGAAGGGCGGTCGAGTTGCCGTATAAATTTAGAACCTAGGTGCCGCAGGACACTAGGCATTGATTCGCGTATAACGTCTAGCGTTTTATGCTAATGCCGCCCTTCTAATTAAAATGAATATAAACCTAGGGCGGCCGTAAAACTACTCGTGAAATACCTTATCTTACTTTCTTCCCCGTGTAATTTATTTGCCGCTCTAGTTTCCGTATATATTCGTGGGAACGGCATTACTATTTCGAGAGAAATCGTAAAAGCTTAATGTATTGCGGTTCGGTGTTCCGAAATGCTTTTTTTAGTTTTAGAAAATATCTTGTCGTGCTGTGATAAAGGTTACGTATATCTCCTATAACTAGTGTTCGGATGAACGTAGTTTCATTCGCCTGTATAACTATGAGTAAATACTGCTGTGTAATGCTAGGCGATGAATGAAACGAAGCTGAAGGTTGTCTTTTCATGACGGATACATTTCGTAAAAGGCAGGAGCAAGGACGGTATTCTATGCTTCTGTCTGCACGGCATGGCTTTTATAATAGGTTACATTTTAATTTTTAAACAAATAGCTTATTGATAATCTGTTCTTTCCCTAAATAGTAAATTGTTGCTGCGTAGAGAGCTACACGTTTATTCTCATGAAAGCAATATGAAGGATTTACTTCATTCATAAGCACTTTGAAACTCAACCAATTCGCGCAAATGCTATAATATAGATCTGATGTTCCGCCGCCCTTGAACTCAAAACATATGCACCCCTAAAATTAGTATAATAAACTCGATCTGCGATTTTAGCGCTGAAAACAGATATGACAACATACATACTGCTGTGGTTAGACAACCCATTTCGCTGAGTGTATTTTAAGTTGCATAGTTTGCTTGTTTTGGTTGTTTTCTTTGCTTAAACAGCTGATATCCAATTTACCGAGAATTTTTCACAATTTTAACTTTGTTTTGAATAATTTTAGTTAAAGAGTTTATTGTATCATTTTAATTTATTTAGTGTTAAGATTTTTTTAAATTATTCCATTCATTAAATTGTCTATTGGTCGCTTGTGCTGGTTTAATGCGGATTCTATTCAATATTGTCGTAAAATTGTTATACGTCTGCGTTGTACGATTTTGAGTGAGGGATTTTTGTAAGAAAAACAGTTGTAGAATTTTGTTATGGACTTCCTTGTGAGTAGACGTATTTTTAAATCTTGGTTGCCATTTTGTAATCCATTTTGATTTTGTAAATTTAATATTCTTTTAGTTAGTCTACCAAGGAACTTTTATTATAATAATTGTTAATATATTAACGTGTACACGTAGTAAGTATAAGATCAATTATTATTTTTGTTTAGGAAGATACATTTTAGTTTTTTTCCTCTCATTACAGTTTAAAGAGTTAATTTTCTGTTTTTCAATTTTGCTATTTCATTTTTATTTTTCAATCACCTTGTTTAGGTGAATAGAAATTTTTTTTCCATCATTTATTTTTTTTTTGTTAATTCCTTGCATTTGTCCACGCTTCGATTCTAATTTGTGAAACCACGTGGATAGAAATTCGAAGGTCGTGTATTTTGGATAATCTTCCTGAACAAACCAAACTTTCGCTTTGTATAGGAAATAGCCTTGCCCTATTTTAATTTAGAGTCAAGTGCAGTTTTTATTTTAGGCCAGAACCTTTAGTTCAAGGTTTTTTTCTACACATCTGTAATTTAACCGTTGTTAATTGATTGTTAGTTAGCGTCATTGGGTTGAATTCTATTCTTTTATTTTAATTTAAAACCTTTTCAATTTTTCGGGTAATTAAGAAAGTCTGATTTCATTCACTCACAAATTACTTTTCGTGGTTAGATTCAGGTTTTAATTCGCGAGGGTAATTCTGGGATTAATAGTTCTTTTGCGTCCATTTAAATATTTTCCGTTGAGCTAGCTAATTTTATTTTTCTATTTCATTTTTAAAATCGTTTAGTATTTTATTTTCAATTATTTACCACAGCATATGTCTTTCTCATTTTGGGTTCACTATACAAACAGTTGAACCAAGTGAATCAGATAATCTGTCCAAAAAAAATGACACTTGTGTTGCATTGCTGATAGTTTTATTTAGGATACCTTGAGCATTCCATTTATTACGAGGCTAAATTGTTTCTATCTACTCTTGGTGTTAAACTTACTCATGTGGATATTTTCAATTCGATGGTAAAAAGCATCATTGTTGGCAGCAGTCAGAATTAAATAATCGCAAGATATATCGCTTCAAATATTCTTTTCTTAAATTTTAGGATATTTAATTTTATTAATTAATTTCATAATTCTTTAGGAACCTTATGTCTTCAAGCTTTACATTATTCAGAGAGTTTTTTTTTTTAGGACAATTTTTCTTGGGGTGAAAAAAACCACTTACTATCATGTTTTTTCAAGTTATTATAGAATATCTTTTGTTTTTCATGTGGTGGCATTTTGAATTGTTTGATTAGTTAGGACAATCTTTCAAAAGAAGTTTTCAACGATGAGAGGATTATGTCTTCTAAGAAGAAGATTTATTGTGTTCGCATATTGTTCGTAACCATGAATGTTTTCAATAAATATTTGAAAACAAAATTCACAGCGAAAAACAAATGTATGCTATAAATAATAGATACGTAAAAACTAATTAAATAATAACAATACTATTAGAAAAATGGAATGAAGCGCTGGTTTCATAAGAAAAAGCAACACTGCATGAGTGAATGATGGAAAAAAAACTTAATTGAAAGATAATAATATTACCTACCTAGTAATAATTGCTTTTCGAGATTCTACTGCTTAGGTTATAATTTATTTTTTCCCAATCAAGCTAGTCATTTTACGGAGGAAAGTTGTACTTTACCTCCCTAGGGGGAAAAGTTGTACTTTACCTCCCTAGGGCGAAAAGTTGTTGACGTTGACATGATGAAACTGTACATCTTATAATATGTGACATAATTCATAGATGGCATTAGTACATTCGGCCCAGTCTGGGCCCATTTATGAGATAATTGCTAAATTTTAGGATTAAATTTCAAGTTAAATCTATATTAAACATTTTAAAACGACGCTAAACTTGACAGTTCTCAAAAAATATTTGACAGATTAGCCTATATCTATCATGTCATTCACAGATATGTCTTTATTATTTTTAGACATTTAGTTAAAAATTGGATTGGCTTGGAAAAAAAATCAGTGTTCAAACCACGTGAAGGAAAGTGCTATTGGCGGGCCTTGGGCATTACGAACCTTGCTTTCTGCTCGTTTTGTAATATTTGCTGGCCGCCTGCAGTAGACACTTTTCCTCCGTTGAAATATACTATTCCTCATAGATTTAGTGGATAAATAATTTTAAAGAAGTTGAGGCAGTAAAAAGACGTAATCCTGTTTTGATACATCTAAAAAGAAATCTAGTTTGATTTGCGAACATGTTCCTAAACGAAAAATAGGACATCTCTAGCAATAATACTCACGGGTTGTTATCCTCAAGCAATAGCATGCTCGCACCTGCGGAGAGGAGTGAAGGGGGGTAGCAACGCGAATAACAACGGATAAAATTTGACGTTTTATTATGCTGGAAAGATTATTATTTAAAACAATGTCTTTACATTTATCGATTCGGAGCAAAGAACACGCCCCATATCCCCAGTAACACTGTATCTACATTATATCAGAAGTACATAGATCCAACAAAGTACGTAGGTTCCGCTACAACACCTTGAGGGACACTTTTGTTTATTGTAACTTCTCTTGTGTAGGTGCTGCTACTTCTTTGACATGCTGTATGTGAGTATACAATACGTTTATCGCCATCGCGATCGCTTTGATTTGTATTCTGCCTTACTTTATATTGACCTTGTATATCATCCGCATATTGCTGTTCGATATATCGTCAGGAAACTGGTTTGAGTTACTCTTTCTGAACACACAACGGAAACCGAAATCGTAATTTTCCCTTTTCCGGAATCGTCTGTGAATAGGGCGAAAATCCCAATAACAATATTTCCTACCGACATCTGAATGCACGCCGAACAAAATACCCCGACGAAATTTCTATTCTGTCCGGACGCGGAGAAGTTTCGCGGGCCATCGCGACGACGGGCAAAGAATTCAATATAGAATTTTTTTTCTTTCGCCGATGGAACAGATAGGAAGAAGGAACGATTGGAAAAGTGTATTAGAATGTCGGAGTTTCCGATGCATATTTATGAACGAAATAAGAGCGACGGAAGTTTCTCATTCGGCAGTGCGGTAGAGGGGGGCGCTAACTTTAAAATTTATCCGTACACATCTAGCCGTCGTCGCTGAAGTCCGGATATTTTAATGTTATTCCTATTGGACTACACAAAGTTTTTTTTTTTTGCTTTCTCGAGCTGCATCAAGGGAATCATCGTGTGGATTTCGAATATCCTGTCGTTTGAGTTCTTGGGAAGTTCGTATAAATGTTTTACCACGATTTCATAAGCCTGTTGGGAAGTTCGAAGTTTCGCATCGGCATTACCATTTTTTTTTTTTTAAGAACGTTGTAGATGGAATAATTAGAAGCAATTCAAAAGCAATTAAAAAGTCATGTCAATAAATAGAATTGATTTCAAAGTTTTTGTAGAGTTGTACATTGACCTAAAAAAATGAAGTGAAGTAGATACAGAAATAAAACCAAAGCCAGTTGAGGTTTTTATCTTAAATGGTTGTAGTGTATTATTCCAAATTGATTTCTGCAAATATTAATTCCGTTACCTAACATCCTATATCATTTGAGAATTTCTACCCAATTTGAAAAAGCGAAAAAGAAAATTAAAATTTACATTTGATTGAGTTCTCGTTCTATATTTTGTTGTTCACCTTTTAGTTAGCCTAAGATATGCACTTGATACCCGAAACTGTGCTGCATTTAATATCCAATAAAGGATGCCTAAAAGAATCGACCATTTTTCATTTTTATATATTTTTTTTAATTATTTTTAAGTAGTCCAATAATAACACCTGCCTTACAACTGGGTGAAATACAATTATTTTATGTTGCAAAGTAATTGCGGATATAATTATAGTCAAAATGATTGTTACAATAAATTAAACATAAACATGACAAACACTTAAGAACAAGTTTATTGACAAATTGCAGTGTGCCTCGTCTAACTATAGCAATAGATATTCGGAAATGATTGGATTTATAAAATAAAAACATATTTGAAAGTTTATCTTCTTGGTTTATAAAACCTCAGTGTCTAAACCGAGAAAAA
Source organism: Protaetia brevitarsis (assembly GCA_004143645.1). NCBI lineage: Eukaryota > Metazoa > Arthropoda > Insecta > Coleoptera > Scarabaeidae > Protaetia > Protaetia brevitarsis. The sequence continues at coordinate 1,710,001 of RXPK01000063.1, forward strand.
AATACTGATGCAACCAATAATTGGTCAAGCAAGCAATTTTTATATTTAAATGTGCTTAAACCATTCTAATATTTAAATCATTTGCGCAGAATTAGTTGCACGAAAATTGTTGACCCAATCAGATCACTCAATGATAGTTCGTTCAATGATCTTGAAAATGTTGCCCGAAGAAATTTAATCTTTTAAGTAAAAATTTAAAGCATATTTAACAGAAGGATAGATTAAATAGCAAAATTACTTTGAGTCAAACGCAGAACTAATTCTTAGTCAATAATGTATTGTTACAGCAGACTCTATGAGCATTCAATTCGCTTTGCAAGGAGTTCAGAAGCTATTAATAATATGCATTATAAAAAAATCTTGGCGGAATATTGTATACATTAAAAACAAACATTTTAATAAATACAGCTCGGATTAATTATTTATCTGGTAAATATACAGGATTCATATTTTATAATTGCGTTTGCCGTGCTATTTCTACCAAATGTGCAAGATTACTGCTATGAAATAGGAGAAGCGCCATCTACACGACAATTTCTGCAATACGCATTAAGGAATTTAGCAACTTTGTTACTGCATGGGTAGAAAACTGCTTTTGTTTAGGTCAGATCAATACATTTTAATCATCAATGTTGTATACATTATTACAGGATATTGTATACAACATGTTATAGTTGCATTTAGACACTTACATCGCCGAAATCCTAAGCTTGTGTCACAAAATTCCTCTCGAAACTGTGCAGAACATTCACTCCGCCCAAGACAAAGTACCTTTGAATTGGAACGCTATGGTATCTTGGATCCTGTCCTGGAGCTTTTCTTTCTAGCTTGTAAACGTTCAAAGAGTTGAGAGAATGTATTTGCTATTCCAAATTGAAGCACGTGAAAAATGATATTTTATTGTTCTGTTCAACTACGTCTGTCTTTATTCACCAAACGGACATTTTTATAACTGTTATTGATATCTATGTTTATAAAATATAAGTTGGTAGTTAATTTGGTATGGTGTAATATAGATAAATATGAATTTTAGGTGATTTCAGCATTCAAAATTGATAGCAACGTCCTTAACTCAAGCAATAGGTTGTGTATTGAGGAAAAATTTGAATTAAAATTCCAATTAATTAATTTCAACTTAATCCAGGTAAAAGATAAAAGACAGCTAAATGCAATATATTTTAAAGATCTATTTAATTACAAAGTTCAAAAAACAAATAATCAAAACATCCTATATTAAAACGCAATCTTTAAAATAAAACATAATGATAGATTCAAAATCCTAGTAAACAAAACAATTGCCATTTATTAAACAAAGAATTTTATTTATCATTTACACTATTTTATATATTTGAAAAAGCTTTGAAAATAAAGCGAAACGTAGTTATTAATGTTCATTTCCATATTTACGATCTAAAAAACCAAGAAAAAGAAGAAATTAAAATGCATATACATGGTCAAGAAAAGAAGCTTTAAAAAGGACATTTTTGTAAGCTACAAACTAGTGATGTAACGAATACGTGATTTTACACATTCGCGAATGCGAATGCGAATGCGAATATGTGCACTAGACATTCGAAATGCGAGTATTAACTTTTTAACTTTACTGGCGCCATCTATTAGCTCTCAATTTACAACTATACGAACACTTACATTAAGCGCGCATGCGCACACGCAGAGAACTAAATTTCTCCATCACCGCCGCGAAACTAGTCAGATACAACCGAATCGTTTCGACTTCTTACGTCTTATTCTTGTCAATTCAAGTATAGTTTTGAGGTTATTGATGGTTATTCTAATATAAACTGCAAATTTGTGCTCAAAAGGTTGTTTTAGGATCTCAGTGAATTTAAATATTTTCTAAATTATCCATTTTAACAGGTAACTTTTTTATTCGCAATATTCGCATATTTATTGCGAATGCTAATACATTATACATATTCAAACACATGCTAATAATATTCGTTACATCACTACTATCAACATTTCGGTGACACTCAAAAGTGTTCTTGCCACCAAAGCGGATGTGATTTTTATAATTTTCTAGAGACAACTTCATTTATTGTTACCATTATTTATCACTGCAAAGTAAAAATTTCTCAAATCTATGTTTTTCTTCAAAATCGAGAAAAGGTGAGCATTGAAGTCAAAGATATCTTTTTTAATTCAGGGAGAGAAAAATGTTTTTTTTTTTGAATGATGATTTCTTTTGCAACAGTGAGGCACTTGAGTGAAGATTTGATTGAAGATTGAAACAGTTGGAAAATATTTTGTGGTTTCATGTATATTGGTAATGAATGCACCCAGAGGGAACAGGTTGAGAAACATTTCTAAACAGATTAAAGCTATTTTTTAGGGGTTGAACGGTTCTAACACTGCAAGGGAAGTAAAACCTATATAATAATTAATAAGAATGGGAAAGAGATGTATGTATGTATGTATGTATGTAAATAGAAGGGTGGTGTTATACTGCGACCTAAAAGATCTATTGTGTCCCCTATTCTTGCTGCTTTACAGCTGGCCTTCCAATCCTATTCCTTTTAGAAAGTGTGGTATGTCAGAGGGCCCCAGTCTAGGTAAGTCTCCCTCTTCGATTTCACATGCTCCCAGGTGCAATGCCCTCGTGTTGCACAGTGCTACGTAGTTTGAGAGGAGGTGGATGAGTGTTTCATCCTGTTCCCCACAAAATCTGCATTCAGGATCTTTTTCCAATCCACGCTTACTCAGGTGTCCTTTCAGTCTACAATGGCCTGAAATTATTCCTGTTAATATGCGAACATTGTTCTTATTCAGGTTGATGCATTCTGTAAACCTCTTCTGGTTATAAGTTCCCAGAAAAATTTTACTTTGCCTCATTTCCTGGAGATTTTCCCAGTAACTGGATTTTCTCGGCTCCATTTCTATTTTTAGTTTCTTCAGTATTACTGCTGCTAGTACTGCTACTTAATCCGCAAAAGGGTTCAGGCCCTACAAAAGACATTCCAGCCCCTTTTTTGCGAGGTTATCCGTTATTTCGTTTCCTTCCACTCCTGTGTGACCCGGAACCCACAGGAGTGGAAGTGCTTCCGATAGTTCCTATCCATATTTAACTGAACACATCTTCCAATAGCGTGTATTTCCGCCTAAAATATACTTGGGTATTTTCCCAAGCTTTCGAAATATGTAGTTCTAGGCCCATATATTCCTATTCCAGTTCCTTCTGCCGTTTTGGAGCCATCAGTATACCATTTGATGTCATTTCTATTCAAGTTCAAGATGGTGTTATGATCCCACTCGCTCCTGTTACTTAGCTTTATGGTGAATTCCTTCACAAAGCTAAATTTTGTCAACATATCATCCCGGGGCATATCCCAGGTTTGATCACCGTCAGGAGATTGAGGCCTATGCCTAATCATTCCTTCCTTGACCATTCTTAGTGCGGTTCTTTTCGCCACGCCTCTACCTACAATGTGGAGGGGGGCAAGATCCAATACTACTTCAATAGCGGCTGTTGGACAGGTTCTCATAGCCCCCGTTATGCATACACATCCTAATCTTTGCACTTTCGAGAGCTTAATTCTCGCGGTGCCAAGATTAGTTCTTTTGCTCCATGCTACTGATGCATAAGTGATGATCGGCTCACTATCGCTGTATACATCCAAAGCAGTATTTTTGGGTTACATCCCAAATTTTTCCCTGCAAAGTTTCTGCACACCATCAGAGCCTTTTGCCTTGTTTGGTTACTTCAAGTTATGTTTGTTCCATAGAAGTTTATTGTCTAGGTAAGGCCTAGATATTTAACTTATGGGAATGAGATAAAAACAGTAATCAATAAAGTAAACTTTTCGTAATGCTGGTAGAGGGAACGTCAAACTTTGAAATCACCATTTCGTTTTTCCAGCATCAGGAGTTTGTTTCTTACCACACCGGAGGTTCATGACTTTTTTTAACCACCGTTGTTTGTGTTTAAGTTTTGATAGATTGAAAATATATAAACTTCTGGATACTGCTTTTCGTAATAACACTGCAAATCGCAAAAAAAACCTTTGAAATTTCAAGGGTAGATTTGACCCTGTGTGACGTGAGATTTACAAAACTCGATGTATCCTACAAATGCGCCAAGATTCATTAAAATCGGCAATTGTCCTTTCAGCACGTTCCCCTGTTATGCAAATATCCGAAAACATAAATTAAAGTTAAAAAAGTAATAAATTTTACAATTTTAACGTATGATTTTTTTTTAAACAAAAATTCTGTGTATAATACATTTTCAAATGACAGTAATGTTATTCGTCTTTTTATACCCAAAACAACCGCATCCCATTCATAAAATCTATTTGAATTTTATGAAAAGGAAAACAGATAAATCAGGACGTTTTAACCGCAAAAAAATGCACGCTATTGTTTTAGCTCGAAACGTCCAAAACAACGCGCATAGAAACAGTGAAAAACACAGACACCGAGCAGCACAGAAATAACAATTTTGTTTTGTCTTGTTTCAGGCCAAGCGGAAACCAAATCGCACACACGTCACCCACATTCAGGAAGTACACATCATCGTTCAATCCGAGCTGACATACGGACGAATCTCGACGACGAAAACAGCTTGGAAGCTTCGTCCACCTCAACTGAACCGAAATTCACGCAGCTCTACTCCAACCAGCACGTCAAGCTGACGCTGGAGTGCGCCGTAAACATAAACTTCACCACCAGCATCTGGCTGAAGGACGGCCAGATAGTTCAGACTATCCTCAAGGATAACGCGAACAACAAGCGCGTTAGTGGACACAGGTTTTTAGTGGATAATTTAGGGAACTTACTCATCGAAAATGTGCGTTTGGAGGATGACGGTAGATGGCAGTGCGAGGCGGAGAACCCTTTCGGGTTCGTCGTGACCGGAAAACCTATACAGCTAACAGTTTTGGGTAAGTTCCTAGTAGAAAATTTTACACGGTACAAGAATCGATCATTGTATTTTACGTAATTTTCCTTCCGCTTGTAATGAAAGGTTCCTTCCAACACCAATAAAGTTTTAATTGGAAAGTTTTACGTATTGTGTACAGAATGCCGTGTCAGGTAGGTAAATTGTGTAAGGGCGTTGGGCCGAATCCAAAAGCGATTAATAAAGGCCCCGCCAAGATATAATTTAGACGTTAACTGGGGTAGGGACCACCGGATAATCTAATAACATAAAACATCCAGTACCGAATATTATCCTGAGAATTTGATAATGTAGAGCACCGGGCACATAAGTGAGGTATCTGTACACAGGACTGCCGCATAGTTTTACCTTCAGGGATGCCAGTAAACTAGATTACCTCGGCGGCTGTATTTGTTTAAAATCCCACCGAGAAAATTGATATTTACTGGATTATCCTCTCGGTTTTAGTACAACACACGGATTCATATCGTTCATAATTAGCCTTTGGATTATTAAAGAGATCCTTATCTTTAACAACGAAATTGCATTGTTTCAGAATTCCAACATACATACATATATTGCGCTCCATACAACTCGTACAGTACTAAAGATAAGAAAGGTGTTATTGTGGGTTTGTAATTCCAAAATCTAATTAAATTATATCGTAAATTTGCACTCTCTTCTTGGTTTAATTAAGATTAAGAATTAGTGGAAATATGACTTGCTTTCTATTCAGTATTATTTTCTAAATTCATAGGTTTTGACTTAAAGGATCATTACTGTTTTTCAGTCGACAACTAATTTTTTTTTTAAGTAATTTAATCGTTACATCTTCTAATTTATATATATATCAGTTTATAGCATCCTATGCTTTGCGATACCCAATTTCGATTCCTTTCTATCATTCCAAAATTCTTCTCGCAAACCTCTCTCTCTCATGTCTTCATTTATGCCACTTTGCCAACTTCTCCGTGGCCTACCTTGCTTCCTTCTTCCTCCTGGCTTCCATTTCAGTGCTTGCTTTGATAATCTTACTTTCGGTTATCTTTATACATGTCCAAACCATATCAGTTGTTTATCTCTTATGCTGATATTGGTCACTCTCTCCATTCTGGATCTGCCTGCTTTCCTCCAAAAATCCATCTCTCCAGCTAACAGTATCTTAGATGTTCTTTTTTTTATTGGCCAGACTACGGAGCTACATGTTATAATACTCTTCATTATGGTGGTGTATATTCCACGATTATTCTCTTTGGAGATGTTTCTGTCCCATAAGATGCCATTCAGCATAGCAATTGGTTTCCTACCCTGCATGTTATGCGTAATATAAACTCTCACAAAATCGGCTTCAAATTCATCTTTTTCTTCAAAACTGTTACTAATATCAATACCATTCCTCTTCTATGTGGTAGACTGCTAATAGAATATGATGCGCAATCAATGATATTTAAACATATGTACCAGACGACTTCAATATTGAAGTTAAAAGGAAACATTTAGTTTACGGCCGCAAAAAGAAAGTGACCTCATTTTTATTGCTTGATGGGAGCCGTCTGACATAGAGGCTCCGAAAACACTGCAATCTATTGGCTTTGTGTATTTAATTCTCCCATTTCTCTGCCTTTTAGATTGAAGTCAAGTTTTGCTACAAATATAAGCTCCTTAGTCAATCCCTGATTTTTGGTAACTGGCCATCAAGTCAAATATGCCGATCTGATAGTTATCCTTTGACATATCCTAGTTGGTTAACGCCAGTATTTTTTAGTATTTCTGGATATTTCCCAAGTTCTACTATAAACTAGTTTCCACACGATACCATCAAAAATTTTTGAAAGTATGTCAAAGACACCATTAACTGGTTACTTAATGAAATATAAGTTAATTACCCCCCACCAATCTGACCTTGTGAATAATAAATCTACATCTACAGCTTTGGAAAGTATCATTGGTGGCATATTGTATAGTTTAAATCGAGGTCTTCAGGCAGGTTGCATTGCCTGCGATACTTTTGACCTTCTAGATCATCAAATTTTATTGAATAAATTATATACTATAGGCGTGAGAGGAGCCAGTAGCCTACGACATGTTGGCCTCATATTTGGTTATTTGTTTATGTTTATTATGTTGAGTTCGTCGAAATTAAACCTTTCCACGAGCATACTACAACTATATTACACATCACCGTTCAAAAATTGCACTCAATAGCTTGGGAGTACTCCAGGAATCTATATTGGGCGCTATAGTGTTCATTCTATACGTGAACGATCTCCCTGTGTTTTTTTTTCGGTAGTGTGGTGCTGTGCGCGGATGATACAATCAACAAATAAGTCATGAAATTGTCTTGCAACAGCTGAGCAACCGGCTTTTAATGAACAAGCTTATTCTTAATTCCAAAAAGGCTAAATTAATGCTGTTCGGGGAAAAAGATAATGTTCTACATCAAACATTAACAATCAGTATAAAAACATTTCAATTCAAACCGTAATGACTGCAGTCTATTGGATTTAACTGTTGATGTGAACTTGGGTTGGGACTTACATATTAGCAATGTAATTTCGAAACTTAATAAAGCTCTGTATATATTAAGAAAAATAAAAAAGATATGTGACATCTCGACTCTCGAGATGATACATTTTGCTCACTTTCTTTCTCATTTGAACTAGGGCCTACTTTTTTGGGGCTCAAATATAAATTTAAAAACTGTTTTACTTTTACAAAAAGAAAAGTAGTTCGTATTATCCATAGCTTAAACTTTTTTCAAACTTGTCGAAATTCCTTTATAGATTTGCATATTCCAACTATATATGTAAATAAAAATCCTAGCAATTTTCGAACTAATGCAGAAACAAATAGTTAACCTAACTAGATATCCTAATTATGTTCGGGGCGATCTTGCCAATACAAACAAATTTTATAATTCATATATCGGTATGGTCACAAGGATCTATAATACACTACCACCAAAAGTGAGGCAGAGTTTACTGTCGCAATTTAAATTTCATTTAAAAACATTTCTTAAATGCCATGCCTTCTAACTTCGAAGAATATTCTGATTTATGTGCGGGCTCTGCACGTTCAGGAAACAATAACTTTAACTTTTAATTTTACTTTCAAATATTATAAAACTTATATTTATTATTGTACCATATTATTGTATATGCTGTATGTTATGTGTTTTGTCTATATACAATATTCGACACCACTGGTCCAAGAATAAATTAACATTAACGTTACCATTAACATACTCCAGACTCCTTACCTTGCCCTAACTGGTTCCTGCTAACCTAGATCCAAAACCAGTATCATCGGCTTCTTTAGAAGGACTCTGGATTCAACAGCAGTTAATTCTCTCTTTCAAAGACTCGTTATGGATGTCTTTGCCTTGAATTGGATTCTTGTGTTTTGACTGTGGAAAATCATTGATGGTACTCTTCAAGTGTAGATTTTTTTCGTGAACCTTGTAAGAAATTTATGCCCCCAATAAAGTTTTCCCATACCAAAAATACTTATACTGCTGACTCCAAAAGGCGCTTCCCTTCGGAGCTTATTATGACATACAGGCTGGTTCTGAAATGATAGCTCAAATTTTTAAGGGTAACATAGGTCACTAAACTAAATTCAACTGTAGTATTTTTTGTCCCTAGCTATTAAAATATAATTTCATTTTTAAAACCCATTCTGATATTTCTATATATCTCTAGTCATCACAGCAGACCGCTATTCTTTTGCTCATCGTCAAGTTAAGCGTTGGCGTACTATTTAACAAAAAGACAATAAACTTGTTAATATACATAACTACAACCAGAAGCAAGCAATTACAGATATTATAGATTTCAACCGCCCAAAATAGAAGTAGTAATTAACCTATACGACATTTGATAACAATAAGGTAATAATTTCCAGATTAAGAGAAAACAGCGACAAAAAATAATGTGAAATATAAGTAGTCAGATTTCAAAATAGTTGGAATCCATAAATACCTGAGCATTAATTAAGAGTGATGGAAGAAAAGTCAAACGGATTGTATGATATCCTAGGAAAAAGAAATGGAAAATTAGGATGATCTTTAAGCCAGCATTTTTGTTGTAATTATAGATTGTTTTATTTTTTTGAAAAAGTATAACAAGGTGTATTGGATATTAGCAAAATAAGCATAAAAGACATCCCTTGTAGGTATACACAAATAACAACCCGCCCACGTACATATATAGATCACATGGAGTTTCACGTTCACAAACCGCTGCCACCGGAAAACTTTCTAATTAGAAAAGTTCGACGGAAAAACATTCAACACGTCGCGGTCTGGATTTAACAGTAATTAATTCGGGATTGTCCGAAATGGATTCTCCATCAATTCAAATGATGCCTTAGGTGGTAGCCGGACGGGTGTTCTTTTTATCCTTGCCGGTAGAAGATCTTCAATTATCTTTCATTTCACCTTGCAGTAATTGAATTTGCTAGCGAAATTTTAGCTTTGATGGCGAATAACGCAAAAGAGTTCCTCTGCCTTAAGGGTATCAGTACTTGTTAAGAACACAATTGCAATAAAATGTGTAATTAAACGTTGTGCGACGGTAGAACACAGGATCGGCGACTTTTATTCTTAATTACAAATAAGGCTTAAATGCAAAGGAGTCTATAGAAAGTTTATAGAAGCTGATCTAAGGAAATCTAGATCGCATATGGATTTGCCAGATGCATTAATGAAGCTGTATATTGCTATGGAAACAGGGTATGGAATATAATTTAGAGTCATTTAAAACAGGTTTCAAAGACAAATAGAGAAGTAATTGAGAGTTGAAGTGGTTGCCTACTCTACAGACAAATTTTGAACTTTTTAAAAATGACTATAAGAATAGACCATCTTAGCAATAGGCACTAATTGTAAGTAAAGCCTTATATATAATGTACTTTATTTTATTTGTTACTTCAAGCTTGGTATATATTTTTTTTTATTATGTTTTGCTCGGAGAGATTTTTCATTTTTCGGGATGTTTATTCGGTAACACTTGCTGTATTCCCCTCAAACGGTAAATAACGGTATCTTAATGTCAGTTACTGGTTATCCATTTAAATTCGATGTTGGCTTATTTGACAGCGATAATTAATCGAAGGCAGATTACTAGTAATTTTAGTTTAAATTTTCATTCTGCTTGTGGCCACGAAAAACGACGGTTGCTAGTGAACATCATATAAAATTTTATGCCACACTCTCAGAAATATCAAAGTTCCACAAAGTGTTTACCTAAAACAGTATCGATATAACTCCTGAATAATATACATCTATACTTTGACTTGTGCAATTGTCGAGAATTTCCTATAAAATTTTCTGCGAAGAATCCTGGCTAGAATACCATTCCATGTTAGGTCTGAAACGTCCAACTGACCCAGAGAATTACCTGCCAACTTGCCCAGGTCTCCGTTCGCATCCAATTTAGTATTTCATCAAGTATCTCCCACCTAAAAAAGAAAATAATTAATTTCAATTTAATATTATCTAAATTAGATTTTTGCAATTTATGTTCACGATACGTTAAATTTGGGGTTAAGTTTACATGAAGCGCCATTTTATTAGTTATTTTAGGAATTGTAATATTTAAAGGTTGTCTTAAAAATCGACACTCACTAAGATGATTTATGATAATAGTTACTTTTACAAATTTAGTTTCTACCATTCACAGATAGGTGGCTCCGATTTTCAAATTTTACTCTATTTTTTTTTTGGCGTTTTTTTAATCTCATTTATTTAGTATAGCAGTAAAGTGCTAGGAAAATTTGAATACTTATTTTTGTATTAAATAAATTGTTTTGAATAGTATTTGTGGTTTTAATATACGTACTGCTGTGTACTGAATTTACTAAATGAACTTGCAAAAATGAATAATAAAAAATGAAAAATTAAACTAAATTAGCTAGCTCAACGGATAAAATCTTAAACGGAGCAAAAGAACAATTAAACTCAGAGTTACCCTCGCAAATTAAAACTTAAATCCAACCACAAAAAGTAAATTGTGAGTGAAAGAAAACTGGCTTTCTAAAATACCCCAAAAATTGAAAAGGTTTAATTAAAAATAAAAGAACAGAATTTTAAATTAACAACGTTAATCAACAATCAGAATTTATTATAAAAAAAAATTAAAAAAATTAAATACAATTGGCAGAAAAAAAAAACCTTGAACAGAGGGTTCTGGTCTAAATCAAAAACTGCATTTGATTCTAAATTACAATAGGACAATGCTAAATCCTATATCAAAGCAAAAGATTAATTAGTTCAGGAAGATAATTCTTTTTTCAATCAAATCCACGTGGTTTCAAATTAAAACAAACTAAATTAAACGTGGACAATTACAAGTAATTAACAAAAATAAAAAAAACTAAATGCAAGCACAATGCTTCTATTTACCCAACCCGAGGTGATATATAATTAAAATGGAACAGCAAAGTGAAAACGGAAAAATTAAAACTCTTAAAATATAAAGAGAGAAATAAAACTAAAATCTATCATCCTGCACACAAATAATAAATAATCTTACATCTATGATGTGCACACATCAATATAATAACAATCATTATTAAGCGAGTTCCTTGATGGACAGAGTAAAATTCAATTTAAGCGAATCAAATCTCTATATCAAAAGTATTAACAAAATGGCAGCAAACAAATTAGAAATACACGTACTCACGCTCACGTCTACCTAGGAACTGAGTTACAAGGTTGAACAGTCGTATATATATATATATATATATATATATACTAATATATTATATAGATTTGTTAAACAGCATACACAGACCAATACCAGTATGTGTTCCCAACGTTCCCAAACCAAAAAGATACGTTGTCAGACCACCATAGTGGTCTGACAACGTTTTCTGTTAGATATGGCACTATTACGCCATCTAGATCATCTAGCCCTGAAAATCTCAATATAAAAATTGGTCCGGTTTTGTGCTTCCCTAGCTACACTATATACGCTTTAGTTCATCAGTTTATAGAGAAGGTAGCGCTACTGTCGTTTATGTATAATACAGAAATGAATTCTAACCGATTTTGTCAGACCATGCAAAATGGTTACTGCGTTATGAAACCAAAAATGTGACAACATTGTAAATATCTATTTTATTGGTTATAGATACTATTTACTTATATTATTTGATGCGCGGTATTATTAACGTTGCGACTGAAGTTATATTTAACTTGTGAAGATTTAGTTTTATAAAATAAGTTGAGATAAGTTTAATATTCTTTTATCTTTAGAAATATAATAACACTGGTCAATTATAAATGGAAGAAGCTACATTAAATTCTAGCGCGCCTATAGTTGTTTCGAAAGATTAGAAATGTTCCCAAAATATATATATTGGATTATAGGAGTATAATTATTATTAGGGTTTTGAAGCATTCAATCATTTCAATTGTGTATTTCGTTTCAACTTTAATAAACAGCAGGAAAGAAAGTAAAACTCATATCAATAGGTATAAAATTTTAAACTGAACTAAGAAAAAATAGTGATTTAATGCTTCTTGAAATATTTCAGCACGGCCTCCTTTGATTTTCGCCATCTCATACGCTTGATTTTTTTTTGATTCATTTATTTTACATTGTTTTAACGCATACATTCTCGCAGATACTTCTGGAATATTAAAATCCTTAAAATGTATCAATTTTACGTTTTATTAACAGAAATAGTATATTAAATAAACGCAAAATTAACAGAATTAAGAATCAGCGTTTTCTTTTCAAATCGTTGTAGATTCAATAATAACACGTCTATAATTAACTTACTTAATTATATATAAAAATATTCTCACATTTATATTAAAAGTATCTAACAATAAGTCCTCAGCTTCATTTAAAAAAGTTGAAATTATATCACGTTGAAAATCATCTTTTGATTTTCTAAATCAAAAAATTCAGATGAAAAACCGGAAGAGGTATATATTCAGTACCACTGGAATAATTATCATTATCACCAAAGTCATCGATGTCATTTTTATATGTTTTCTGAGCATTCATGATTCCTAGGCTCAGTTGCTGAAAAAATATTTTTTTCTCTATTTATAAGGTTGACATTTATACAAAATACGAAATATAAAAAAATATTTTAGACTGAAAGCACTAACCTCACACATCTATTAAAATGCAAGGTAGTACCTATATAACTATTCCACAATCTAAACAATAACAATAATAACAGAATATTTCTCCGAATATTTGTTAAATACAAAAGCAGAATCGTCAACAAAAAAATTAATTATTTCTTGAGAACACTATAGTTTAAACTATTTTTATATGATTACTACAAGTTAACGTAATCTGCATATATCCAAATCGCAAGAAATATCTGTTATGTATCTTCTAACGATTCATTCTCCGCGTATTTTTCTCACACTACACATACGCACATTCATCCGCACCATTAAATTCCATACGAGCTTAAAAGTACGACCGTTACGAGGCGTTACGAGTAGCGCATTTCGAAGTTAAATAAAAAGATTAAATTACGTACACGAAATTAAATAAAAAGATTTTGAACGTTATTATATTGTTTCCCCTATATACACAACAATATCATGGCATGTTAACTGTATTCCAGAAATAATTAATAAGAAAAATAAATAAAACAAAATTCTAACTTTTCGTCGCTATCTTTATCATTATTCGTATATTTGCTAATTGAACTAGCATCCTTCCCCGACTCATGTTTATCAATCAACTTAAAAACACTGGTATATTGATTTAAATCGCATCAGTATACCGATTTGCGTGTACACCACCTAACGATCTGATTATATGCACTTGCATAAATCTCATCGTATACAAAATTGTTCCTTGAAGCATGGCAACACCGCGTGGTCTGACAAAATCGTGTAGGAATCTCAAAAATATACACTGATGGTTCAAAAAGGCGGTTAAGCGTTCTTGGTGTGACAACAACTGTTAGATTTAGTATTTTTTTTTAAATAACTTTTTTTTACCCCTCTTAAGTTGCTTAAGAAGTTATATTTCATTTTTATGTATTTTCATGTTATATACACCTTTAAAGTAGCTGATTACACATGGTCTGTGGTTGCCTATCTAATATGCATGGACTGACTACGTCGATTGAATCAATATATATATATATATATAAAATACTACTCTCGACTACGTGCAACGCAGCCGCACAAATTACCGACTAAACCTACTAGAATAAACATTAACTATACAAGCGAACGCAAGACATTTTAAATGAATGAAATTAATTTAAAACAACTGAACACTTAAAATAAATAAATTAAACAATTAACTCATTAACTTAATCTTATATAAAAATAAAATCTATATCTGTGAAAATTCTCTCGAAACATTGACAAAGGCTGAACGGAGTAAACATGACAAAATCTATGCAACTTAAAAAAAAACTCTCTCGCGAAAACTGGGAGTCCGTCCACAGCAGTACCTATGATTTAAGAGTCTCAAAATTGGAAAAACATAGCATTTTGGTTTGAAATAAATTTCAAAACCAAAATGCTATGTTTTTCCAATTTTGAGACTCTTAAATCATAGGTACTGCTGTGGAGCAAAGCAAGCGTAACTCTTTAGAGTTACGCTTGCTTTGTGTTAAAATATTCCTTTATTTGCAACGATATTTGATAATTACATTTTCTCAAATTTAAATAATCAGAGAAGGGTTTTGGGGGCACCCTCTTTAGGTAATAAATCTGCCTATTCGTTAGCAAGCGCTTATTTATATTATAATAATAGTTTATTTATCCAACAGCAACATATTACTTATTACTGGATAAAACTTAAATTAAAATGAAATGTATAAATAAAGAGACAAACTTAAGAATCATTTTAAGTAACATTGAAAGTCATTAAATTTTTTCTAACAATAATTTATTTAATACAATTAAAGTAATATTGGGGAAGTTTATGTTCTTGTAGTAATCGTTAACACTCCTGCATATTGACAATACAAATAACTGAGAATAATGATGTGTACTACAATGACAGAGTATTAATTGTAATATTATTACGAGCATTTGATCTAGAAACATGCAAGAAATAACAATGGCTTCAAAACAGATCCGTGAGGAACTCCAGATGTGGACTTATACCAATGAGATTTGTAACTAAGGTATTCAACATAATTGTTCCGATCATACAAATAGGATTAGAACAAGGCAATAATGCCACCATAAACACTGCAAAAAAATTATAGTAATTTTGCCATGGTAAATCAGGAATATTACATGTAATAACGTTGTGAATTTACCACAATAAATCATGTAAATTTTGTTTTACAAGTTTTTTCTAGGATATTTAACATGGAAAAAGAAATTTCGGTAAAATTTATAGCTTTTTCATGTAAGTTTAAGATGTAACAAAAATTCACAAGGAAAATACAGGAAAAACATGTACAATTTTGTATTTACTCTCAAAATTTACTTAAAAGTGTAAAATTGACATTTTTTTGGGGTAGTTAGTGCACTTTAAAAGTAATTTTACTAGTGAACTATTAATTTTGCCGTAAAAATATGAAGATCTTTTATATTTATTTGTTTTTACTTGAATTTTCGGGTAAAACAATTGATATCATGGAAAATACGAAATTCATACGCCGCAATGTTATTGGTTATTGGATTATTTATCTGTGCGCCTAGAAAATTCTATTCGTTTGTCGAACTTATTATTGGCTCAATGATATCATGTACGTCACAAACAATCGCAGGTTTCACGTAAGCGTGTTCATTCTTGATCCGTGGTTGAGCGATTCAGTATAACCTATTAGGTGCTATAAAAGAATTAGATAAGTTGCTTGCTCTCTTTATAAAAATACATATGAAAATTACTTCAGTGTTCGGTAAATATAGAGTTCATATAAACATTACATACGAATTTTACAGTACAATCTTTGAAAAACACATCAGCATGTTTTACTAGATGGTAGAAATTTTATCTTATGAAGCAAATTTACCTGTAAAATTGTAGGCAACTTTGTTACCAACGATTTTACATGTAATTTTACTGCAACTTTTTTTACAGTGTAAATACTGCATCAATCTTAGAGATTAATATGAAGTTATATCCTTTGTAAATTTGTATTAAATGTAATGCAATAATATCTTTAATGATAGTAAGATACGTGTGAGAATGAAATTTATTCAAATAAAAAGCATGACAATATTTTTGAAGGCGATGAGAAGGACCGACGTTGAAAGTTATTCATGTAGTTTTGAAAGATAATTTAAGATAAAAAATAGAATGGAACATTTCTATTTTTTTTTTTTGACTCTTTAATACGACAGTTTAGATTTATATCTAATAAAACGGAGGATATTGTATCCTATCTTTTGAATCTTTTATAAGAGAAGTAAGAATAGATTTTCTGTCACACTACATCTATTTACAGTAATTCTCCAGTAATCGGCTTAATAACTGCCACGAAAAATCAACAGAACGAAGGCAGAATCGAAGATACAATCCCAAACGTTATATTATGTTTCATATTTCAGCTCTTATCGAAATTCAATACCGCACCAGTTTGTCCCGTCATGAAACCCAACAAAACAGAAGTTATAAAGGCGAATAACAGTAATTAACTGGCATATCCACACACAGTAGTATTTTTTGCCTTATCTCCCAAGTCCACGGAGAGAGAGAAACTTTCCGTTCCACGATATTGGCAATATATTTATTTCACATGAATGAGTCCTGATTTAGCGAAGTTCACGTAAACTTTTCAGACGCAATCTAGCGAAACGTCTAGAGATATCAGCGGCATATATCTTTACCAGCGCGCCCTCGCGCTTTATTCTAAATTTACGTCGCCCGTTTCTTGCACCATTCGAATATGACGGCGTGCACGCGCGCCCCATCTACAATGCAGAACCGTCAGCTCCGTTGTCCGAAGCCCTTCGAGCGTTTTATTTATTCAATATGTCAGATCGGGAATCGAATTTACTGCAAGACGGATTTTCTAATCCCAAGAATGTTGCTCTCTTGTTCTCCACTCCGAGATGGTTATCTCTTATGCCGTTTGCATCCGAATTATCGATTCTCTTTCGGTATGGGGAAGGAACGGCCGGTCATTTTTTCCCGTAACGTATTTGACGTGAAGTTTCTTCTCCTATCTGTGCGTGCGTATTGAATAAATTTTATTGAAAAACATTTTTAGCCCCGACTTTTCGAATTCGCCGAGACTCTCGGTATAATAAATGTCGTCGTGTTTCTTGTTTTCGTTATTTTTTTGTTTCGGTTTTCGTCCTTGTTCGTGGAAAAGTCGCCCGTTTTCCTTAGGTTGTTTATTATTTATTGTTTCGGGTTGCTCCCTTTATCTATTCGATTTCTTTTCTCACATTGGGCAAACGGTCGTTTTACCAGTGATTTTCCTGCTATTGTTTTCTTCGCTTCTTCCTATTCGTTTGAATTGTTTGATTTAGACGAATATCTCGCGGGTTGTTTTTTTCCAATATATCCGAGGAGATAAGACGTTCTCTTGATGTATTAAGAAAAAACAAAATTAATGCCTTCGTTATATGTTATAACAATGTGGATATTAATAGTCCACGGTTTTTCCAAACATACAAAGAAGAAACTTTCTTTGTATGTTTTATAGCTTCCACGTTATGTTTCTTACCCACTATATATCATGATTCATTAATTTTTATCCACATTTAGAAAATACTGATCAAAAAATGGTAGGTACCTAATATTCATTTACATCATGGTAACTACTGACTATTGGGGTAAGTTATGCATTAATAAATTTCCTAACGCACGACATTTCCATTGGATTTTAGGAATGATAGTAGAATTAAAAGTGGTGTAATTTATAACAGATTTTTTAATAATATTCAAAGGTGCATTTTCATCCTAGGATCAGTTCAACTAATAATAATACAAAATTAAAAGGGATAGATGAAAGTTATTTTAAGTCTACATTAATAAATTGTTATTAACTATGTAAATTGCTCAAATATTATCTTCTGGTATTTTTTTTAGCCAATAATAAGTGTATTAATACTATCTTCTTTTGTTGGAATATGGCTGGGAATCAATTCAAATGACAATCCAGGTTACGTTTAATACATACAATACAGTATTGCACATTGTGTTATTCCATTTACAATTTAAACTGTTTTATGTATTATGACGTACAACTATGTTGATTAATCAAAGTCTGTATAAAATGTTGATGTGGATTAAGATATAAGGTTTGAAAAAGGTTTATAAATAAACCGAAACGTAACCTACATTCTTTTTTAAATTTGATTTCCAGCCATATTCCAACAAAAGAACGTGGTTAAATATAATGTCTAATACTAATAATAATGACTTTATTAATCATAATTCTACAATAAACATAAAGAATGTAAAGCCAGAATTAATATAAATTATTGGTCGTCTGGTACGGATTCAAACAAGTCTACATTTCAATCCAATATACAAAATTAAAGAATTAAATTACCAACCTCAACTGTATAAAGATAATAAATTAAGTTGTTAATAAATTATAGAGGTAGAAATATTGCAGAAATTTATAAAGTCAGAATAAGAAGTTTTAAAGTTTAAGTTGGCTAAAAAATAATTTAAGGAAATTAATTGAGTTGTATAATTAAATTAGTTAAAAACATTAAAAATTGTAAATAACAGAATTCAAAATTACAACTACAATACATTAAAATTTTTGAAGGTTAAAAAATACTAAGTCTAAATTTATTTTCTAATTTCCAAATTTTCATATGTTGGGGATGTAATTTTGAATTCTATTACTTACAATTTGTTTCACTCGAATGGTGTTATCGAAATCGGGTTTACAACTATTCGGCGCTAAGAACCGTTTTCGAGTAGTAGCTCTTAAAACCTAATTTTTTTGCCAAATTGTGGAATTTAATCCTATAAATATGTTCTAAACTCTTGCTGTATGTTAATAGTTGCTGAATCTAATTTTATTTATTAAATTTCACAGTTTGTGGGTTCTATCAATACTTCTTTTGATGTATTCCCAGTTTCACTGAAAACTTTATTTTATTGGGGTTATACATACTTTATTAAAAATTTATAGCATTATAGGCCATTATAGCTTTATAGTTTTCCATATTATTTGAATATGCGCATTAGTAGCATTTAAAATAATAATCTGTTACTCCAATCGATTTTAAGTCGGAAAATCAATAATTTCAACTTTTTTATTATAATAGTTATATATGTACTGTACTGTCAGTTCCAGCTACCTAGCGCCGCGTTTCATACTTTTTACGGTATTATGAAATAAAAGCATGTTATTATTATTATAAATAAAACTGAATTCAATGTAATGAGGGAATAACTTTAGGGATTAGGATTTTTTTAAATTTAAGATTGGAAATAAAAAGAAAAATTATTGGAGTGTGTGTATGTTGTAGGTAAAACTTTGCTTAAAAATTTCCAGTTTATGTTTGGGTAAAAGAATACAGGACTGGGAACGATTCTATTATGATACATATTTAACGGGTTCGTGTCTTTCTACTTCCGTGAAACTTCTCTTAGCTTCACTTTTATAAAATATTAGCTATAGGTGGCCAGACGTTAATTTGTTAGAGCAAAAATACAGTTTTGCATCTCGATACCAATTAGCTTACAAATCCGTAATAGCGTAGTGATAAAGTGCAGTGTAATCTGTGTGCCTGGGTTCGAATTTGGCAGTGGAATGTTTTGTTTTTATTATTTTCAAATTAAATATTACAATAATAATGAAGGTACAAAATAAGGTTTAATTTATCCAGACTGTTGAAAATATTGTTTAATTAGATATGTGAAAGTATATATCATTAATTAGTACCATTTATATTAATTTTGGTTAATTGGATTGGATAATAATCGCATTACATAATAAGAGATTATACAAATGTTTCCTTTTAAAGTGGAGGGAGATTCTGAATGGGGTTCGTTATCTGTAATCTTTTGTAAAGAGCAAATACCAATAATTTTAAGTAATACTTATTATTGTAGTATTAATTTAAAAGCGAAAAATTCGTATTCCAATCCTATTTTATTTTTAAATATATCTTATTGCGCCATGTTTCGGTCCTAATTAACCATCATCGGGCAACTATAAGATGAGAAGATTTTTTTATGTCAAAATTATAAAGTGATTTTACTATTCAAATTGAAAAATTTTAAGATTTTTTAAAAATTTTTACAATTAAAGGAGTTTTTAGTTTAAAATTGTAGTTCATAAATTGAAATTAAAATTGAAAATTCAAAATCTTAAAACCTTTAAAATATTACACTGTAAATTTAACAGGAACAATTTTTTTTAATGGTTAATATTTACTAAACGTCAAAATTCTTATTACTGTGATTTTTCAATTTTCATGTCGTGTGAGAATCATAAATAAGATCGACACGCACGTAATGTTATAAATAATGATTGAAATAAATTAATTATAACTCTACTATTATCAATGCAATTAATGGAGATACATTTAAATGTTATACAGTGACCGGCATAAATATTGCAACATATGGGAAATTTTTTTATTATTAAAATATACTAAAAATTTGTTGGGGGAATAGGTTGTGCATGTCTAGAAACCCCAAAATTTATTTTGACACACGTCACGTGACCACTAGTACGGCGGTAAATTTAAAAAATATGCCTTGAATCTGTAAAAAGTGAGGTTAGATGACATGATATCCAAAAAAGTTATTTGAAAAAGTTGTTTAGAATTCAATTCTAAGGCCGTATGTAAATTTTTGTAAACATATTAAAAAAAAAATAAAACAAGAAATATAATAATTTTCAATAAAAGTAATATCTGCTAAGTGGTTTAGAGAGAAAATGCTTGTAAATTTTTATTTATTACTACTAGATACAGTCCCTTGCAACAACAATTGTCACACTGAAAACGTACTTTTCAGTTTTCGCTATGTTAATTATGCAAAAATTGACAAAACTGTTTGAGTATCAACCAAATTTGGAAATAGTACTGCAGTTGAGCTGTTAAAAGCGAAAAAAAATGGAAATATGTAATTCCATGAAACAATATTTGAAAAAATTGTGATTTTTATTTTTTTTTAAATATGTTTACAAAAATTTGCATACGGCCTCAGAATTGAATTCTAAGCAATTTTTTCAAATAATTTTTTTGGATGTCATGTTATCTAACCCAACTTTTTGCAGATTCACGCCATATTTTTTAAATTTACCGCCATACTAGTGGTCAAGTGACGTGTGTCAAAATAAATTTTTGGGTTTCTAGACATGCATAACCTATCCCCCAATAAAAATTTTAGTATATTTTAACAATAATTTTTTTTTCCATATGTTGCAATATTTACGCCGGTCACTGTATATAAATTTTTATATATTCTGTTAATGTTAACTTAACTGAATGAATTTAGGGTAATCTAATTGTTATCCAATGCTTGACTATATAAATATCTTGTAATTTTACAGCCACTTTTTTCAATCGACTGTTAGGTAAATTTTACGTAGTGTTCCTTTGCATTATTGCACCATAGCGCCTGAATATATCTTTGTAAGTTGAATTTTTAATTATTACTATTATTTACAATTATAAGATCACTTCCGAAAATCTAATAACATTTTGAATATACTACGGCGTATAATAAATATCATATATTAATAACAGCCTTAAATATCTTAAACTGACGTATCTGTAGCTCTTATGTTCTCCTAGGCCTGCTACTTGTGATAATTAACAATCACTTTATGATTATTTTGCATTATCCTCAGTGATTTAATCTGCATTTGCGAATCTATCAACTTATGATTTATTCTTTTATATAGATGCTTGTTTTTAATTTATTGTTATTTCTTATTGCTGAGCTGTCTAGGAACGAGAATTGCTGAATCTTATACTGTGAATTTAATGGTTTCGAATTTTAAACTTTGTGAAAGAAAGGTACAAAGATATCATATATCTATGTACTTGATTCAAAACCTTTAAAAAAATTACTGTGAAAAGAGATAATAGATTATTTATCGCTTTTCTTTGCGTTTTTTTCAAAATACGTTTTGATTTAGTTGGGTTTTTGTGTTCAGCAATCTTGACATCCTCTGTTATTTATCTTTAGGAATTCCCTTCCATTTGGTTAACAACAATCGGCGGTTCATTAGATAAGACTAAACTCGTAGTTACTCCTATGCACATCCTGCACAGGCAATCTAAATACATTTACATATATGAATAAGTAATTCCCGATGCAAAACAAGCCCATCCGCGCGGTAACAAAGCTTAATTACCTCGTCGCGAATCTTGTCGGCTTACATCATATAAATTGCATCCTAAAGGAATCCCAGACTGATTTAACACCACTAGTACTCTAACTACGAGCGAATAGGGGGTAGGCGCACTTCCCCAGACTATTCGCAATTCGCGCAGCGACATCTGCTGCAGGCGAGGAAGACGTTGCACCACCGACCAAGTCACAAGAGTCGTTTGCCAGTCAACGACACACACACACACAACTTCTGCGTCGCTATTGCGGTAGTCTCCAGCACTACTATCAAGTTTAAAGCAAGGGTTGAACGCAGCTACATATACGTGGTAGTTCTAAATTAGAAAGATATTGGACGTGATTTACGACGACCTATTGAGCTACAGTTGCTTCCGTTAAGCGCGGTACAATCTAAATTAAACGCTAGACGGGTCTGTACTATGTAAATTAATGCAATGGCGGCCGGATAAAGTAAGAAAATAGGGAAAAGCGGTGTTTCTAAAGCTTTTCGATACGGTAAACTTCACTTCTCCTCCATTTTGTAATTCCACTCTTTGGTTTGTGGAAAAAAGATCTTTTACGGTACACAAGGGGCGAAGATTTGCATCTAAAGTGCCTATTAGACAGCATGCATCGAGTTCGTGCTGTGTTACGTATACACGTTTCGGTTTACTTCTATTATCTTCAACTATTCTACCGACAATGAATCACCCACCAAAGAGATTGTTATCGATTCGCACACAGATGGCGTGTATGTTTGTCGGAGAGCTCAAGTGTAATAAGGTCACATTTAGAAATTTTATGAACTTGATATTTCTATTTCAATACTAATAATATAACATATAGTTTGTCCAGGGATGGAGTTGGCAATAGGTATAATAGACCAAAATAGCATGAAGTAGGATTTAATATTTAAATAAGTCCTGCTTCGTCTGAAACTTTTTATCATTTGCTTTCGAGTGCTTCGAATCTAGTAAGTGTTTGCAGCTGAGTCAAAATATCTTTAATATACTATAAAAAATATATTTAATAAATATATTTAATTTACTATAAAATATATTAAATATAATTAATATATTTGATATAATTAAATTTAATATTTTTGTTTCACCTAAACTACCTATTCCGTGAACAGTATGCTAAAATGTTACTAAGAAATGTTGTTCAGAATCAAAGGCTATACGGTATGTAAATTTTCAAAGTAATCGATATACTTTCATAAAATCATTGTTTGTCAATTTTGTTTCAGGTATTATTTGCGTTTACAATAAGCCAATATGTTATTAAGAAACAACGATTAGAGCAAAAAGGTTATAGAGTTACGTAAATTTTCATACTGATTGGCCTAGTTTTCCGCTTATTATTAACTCTATCATTATTATCAAGAACGAATACACGCAAAGTGTTAAACTAAATAGGTACAGGAGAAGACAGAGGAAACCTAGAGGAAATCACAGTTGAACAGGTACAAACAACACCCCAAAAACTTAAATGCGGCAAAACGCCTGAATACGATGGTATAGCCCCAGAAATATTAAAATGCATCGGTATTATTGTGATTTTCCCGGCTAATGCTTTTACAAGCAAAAGAAAAATAAATACACAACTTTCTAAATAGATCTGCCTTTTCTTTGCAGATACCTTCCTACAATTATAGACACAATACAAACTCCATCCGCTAGATGGCTAGAAAATATCGTATACATCCAAGATATCTAAAGTTTACCACCCCCAGATCATGCGCACTAGTCGTCTCCTCTCTTACTAACCAATGAATACATTTATATTTTTTTACAGTTACGAACCCGCTGTGCTGACGGCTGTACCCCTCGATTCTCCTAAATCACTAACTTGTTTATTATTATGCCTTTACTTTGTTAAATACTGAATTTATAATTTAATTCTTAATAATTCAATGTATCAAATGAACTTTCGTTAATAAAACAGTGTAATCATTAATAACATGTATAATTTATTAATAAGTTTATATCAAGGACATATAAATAGCATGAGAACTCTTACTCTCAAGGTGAGTAAAGTTATTATAAATATTCAAACAAGTATTATCAATTATCCAGTATAATTTAGATTCTTTTATTCAAATATGAACTTTTAAAATCTCCCGCGCTGTCATAAGAGAATAGAATACCACCAACCACGTTCGCCAACTTATAAAAATTCAGAATTTTAATCTCATACGAACTAATAATAACCTCAAAATACTATAGACGTTATAAATTCATTTATACAAAAATTTAAACAACGTTTTGACCAGATACCTCGTTTACCGGTTTACACGTACATCAGAATACCTCCAAATGTAATTTCCTTGTACTGACAATCCAGATTCGCTCGTATATTCAGCTAAAAGGGCCAAACCAAGAGAATAACATCGGTAGCAGGAAAATTCAGGAAACAGACCTTTCAGAATTCATTACACTTGATAAAAATAAATAATCTTTCTTAGCGGCTTTTTTATCAACAACCCCGTCACCAAAGATTTTCATCATTTTTTCACAACGAATTACATTAGGTCACCCCCATTCAAGTCAAGTGAACACCTAGGATACCAGGATATCGTACAGTTGCCAGACGATAAATTATATTCAATTTCCATGATTACGAATACGAGCTAACCCAAATTATACTGGACTTACAAACAGGTGTGTACATAAAATAATAATTACATTTCAATATGGTTGGTGGTTTCCCTCTTATGAAACACAGCAGTATACAAGGAAAAGAAGTGTTAGCCGAAATATACAACAAATCATGGGAGGAAAAAAGAAATGCGATAATTACAGGGGTATTGCGTTATTGTGTACGGCACTGAAAGTATATGAAATAATATTAGAACAAAAATAACAGTAACAAAACCAAGATAGAGACAACACTGGTATAATCGCATAGTGAGTTTGGACAGAGGCGAAGTATGCAAGACCACATATTCACAGTTAAACAAATAATAGAAAAGAAATTATACAGCAAATCGAAAGTATACATGGCCTTTATAGATCTGGAAAAGGCATTTGATAAAGTCCAAAGATATAAGATATGGGAAAGTATAGCTAGAAGAGAGATAAATCAAAAGTTAATAAGGGTAGTTAGAAGTTTATATAAAGAGAATAAAAATTACATAAAACACAAAAACATGGAATCAACTGAGTGTGTAACAAGCAAAAGATTACGACAAGGGGGTGTAATGAGCCCACTCCTATTTAATATATTCATAGACAACATTATTAGAGAAAACGCGCCAAAAATAAAGAAAATGCATATAGGGTACACAATAACAGAATGTGCGTATGCAGATAACATAGTAATTATGGCAGAAAAAGAAGAGGACATCCAAAGTAATTTACAAATATGGAACGAAACACTAAAGAAACATGGAATGAATATTATTACTGCAAAGACAAAGCTCATGGTAGTTGCACAAGATCAACTGAGTGTGAATATTCAAATTGATGGAGTCCAGATAGAACAAGTGAACCAGTTTCGGTACCTGGGAATCACCATAGAGAAGAACGTGATGCAAGATATAGAGATAAATAAAAGGATCAAGAAAGCTAAGGAGTTGTATCACAGCATTCAGCATAAGTTCCTAAACAAAAAAGAAATTTCAAGAAAAACAAAAATGAACATAAAATCCAATTACAAGACTACTCTAGTCAAAAGCAACAGTCAACAGTGATGCAAAATATATTAAATATAAATACGACAATAAGTATATCAACCTACATCTAATTAGTATATTAACGTACAGCTAAATAGTGACAAAAAATACATATTATTGAGGGATAAAGCTTGGCAAAATTCTCGCAGAGGGATACTTTAACTGTTTTAAGTTGGTGAAATATATATCATTTACGTGAAAAATTCTGTTATAGTTATTACACATGATATATAAGGGCGACTTAAGCATCAGATTGAGTCTACCAAATCGAAGGCACAAAGAAATTACACTGGGCCAAAAGGTCAAGACAATCGATAAAGCCGTGAACTAACAATAATAATAATTCAGCACTGCGAGCTTTGAAGGCCCTTGGCTTATAACAATAAGTGGAACAAAAAAACATGATGTATAGTAATGTTATTGTTCTACGTAGAATTTAAAGATGGAATAATATGGTGTTCCATTCCAAATAACGGAGTAAGTATGCGTTTTTTACTTCTGGAACACCTTGTATAGTCAAAAATATTTTTGGGTTATACAGCATTCAGTTCTCTAAAACATTTATAGAAAAGATTTTTTCCTAAAATGACAAATAGAGCTGCAACCAAGGATCCAGTCTTCTGTATAGGCTGTATAATTTTTTCGTATTTATCTTGTAAATGTAACTTATGTAAAGTTCTGGGCATACTGTAAAATCAATGGTTGACTTCTACCAAAAACGCACTTTCGACCTGTCGATTGCCTTAACGTGAAAAAAGAAGAATGAAAAATATGATTTCCATAATAAAGTCGAGAAATACGCATACTATTCAGCTGGGGGGTTGTGTATCAGATATACGCTTCGATTTACTATCCCCAATCCGCATGCTATCGCTGTCTAACGGTAAACACTCGCCACTACTATCTACTCTTTTCTAACCACCACCCAATGCTATCACCACTACGACCTTTTCAATTTAAATCAGTTCGGCGTAGCCCTCATTCCGTTTACTGAGGGGTCAGGAAAACGATTCGCTAGGCATGCGTAATTCACTTTAAGTTTAGCCGGCGTGGCGTTCGATTTATTTCGTTTATTTCTTAACAAGGTGTTATTGGGTATTAATGTATGCTCCTCTAATTTTGTAACGATTAAGAAGTTTTGATCGCGGACAGTAATTTTATATATGTCCTTTGGAGCTGCTGAGGTCATATCTGCACCGCAGACAACAGATCACTGAATGGAAAGAAAAGTTTTCGCCTGTTAGATGAAGTAAAATATGGCATTGCTCAAGGATCGATACTAGTTCCTTTGCTTGCAAACTTGCATCGGCGTCATTCGCTATAAAATGACTGAATTTAATCTCAACCCACGAAGCAGCAAAAATGGCTTATTATTTCACTCCCGCCTCAGCTACGGTATACTCCTCTGGGGCTTAGCAGCAACCGCAAACAGAATTTTCCGCCTTCAAAAAAGAGTCATACGTTCATTGTGCGACCTGAAAGGTGGCGAGAAGGTATACTCACTCTAACTTCAGTATACATACTTACCGCAGTTCTCTACGTGCACAACAACAAGCCACAATTGACCAGAAATGGAGACAGTCACGGGTATACTACACGTTCAAGAAACGGATTTAGGACATCATACCACCATTTAACTAAAACTAAGTTATCGGTGAATAACTGGGGCTCGCAGCTGTATAACCAATTACCAGAGGAATTAAAAACACTACCAACCTGTAGGTTCAAGACCAGGGTAAAACGGATGCTGATGGAGAGGGAGTATTATAGTGTGCACGAATTCACTTGGGGTGATCTGTTTTAAACCATGCTGTATGTGTATTTATGTATGCCTCCGCTTTGTTGAGGCATTTTAGCTATTTATATGTTTCTTTGTTTTGGCGCTGGACTGTTTGTTTTATAATTCTTTTTATTCGTTATTTTATATATTTATTTTTTTTTATACACTTATTATTTATTTACATATTCTTTTCTTTTATCAATATGACAAATGTACATAGTATATAACATTTATAATGTTGACATGTTCTGTAGTGGCCTAATTACAAACAAATAATATATTATTATTAATATAAAAAAATGGACCATTATACGCCGGTGGAAAAACTTTTTATTGTGAAACAATTCAGCAAAAGTTATACACGATTTATTTGCAGTAAATTATCCCGAAAAATCAATTCTTATCGCGACTACTATTCGTAAAACTGTCCGATGTTTTGAAACATTTTTATTTACATTAATAAATAACAAAAATAAAAATGACCTAGCGAAAAGCGTCACTGATATCGAAATAAGTTTGACATAAGGTAATAGGTACTTTTTTTAGATTCGATGCTTCTTATTTTATTTGCTAGACTTGCTTAGACTGCTTTTCATTCTTTTTTCTCTGTTGATATTGTTTATGAGATCTGTGACTTCAATTTATAGTTTATAGAAAAGAAACATGAATAGATCTTAGTTATCGAATAAATATTGTCTTATTATGTCCCCTTTTCACTAA
This sequence comes from Protaetia brevitarsis, assembly GCA_004143645.1. Lineage (NCBI taxonomy): Eukaryota > Metazoa > Arthropoda > Insecta > Coleoptera > Scarabaeidae > Protaetia > Protaetia brevitarsis. Next base: position 1,738,290 of record RXPK01000063.1, read on the forward strand.
TGTAAATGTAATGTTGGATTTAATGTTAATTTTACAAACTTCATAAATAAAAGCGAGAAAAAGAATATCAGCCTCAATTTAATTCGGCTAAACTATGACAATTCGCTGAACGTTAATAAATCTGTGCTGCAACCTCGTCCTTCCCATTTCCAGTCGTCCAGAATGCAATCGACCGCTTGCAATTTTTCACCCGGTATGCATATGTGCAACGTCTGTAAAACTGTAAGCATGTATTATAGATGCTTGCAGACTTACAGATAACCTTACAATCATTACAGATACATACAGAATCTGACCATAAAAAAGCATAACATCTTTATTCGAGACTTCCTCAATCTATATTCAAACGTTTTTGTGCTTTTAGTTATTTTAAATGGCAAAATTTGTACCTCAAAGATAATTTAAGGTAAGTTGCTTGGAGGTAATTGCATTATCTTTTAATGATCTTTTAAAATTTATTATATTATTTAAGGAACAGTCCGTATGATACGGAGATTTCGTGAAATTTTTACTAATAAACAATCCGCCATTTATTTCCAAAACTTAATTGCTTAATACAAAAAGAAAACCACATTATTTTGTCTAAAGTTGAAATCTACTACACATAAGAAGTATTTTTCGTTTGTTTACGTGAGTTTTGTATACACGGAACGATATATATTAACTCCAAAATTAAGTAGGCGTCCCCACGATCTTCAATATCGTCCCAAACTGCACGTCTATCGTTAGTAGGAAACAAAATATATGACAACATAATAAAGACTGGAGCAAATTTAAACGTCAATTATTATATATGAGGGTTCGCCTGCTTCTTCCATCCTGCCCCATTTTCCCCCGAAAAAAGTATACAATATAAGAGGCAATATTTTACCTCTGACGCATTTCATATACCTCCTCGCTGAAGGGAGACAGAAACGCTGAAGTTTTTCTAAGTCAAGACAGTGATAAATACTTGATCCCTACCAGTACACAGAGAGGAGTACCAGGTACGTATACACAGAGCAGCATTCGTCCTGGAGTTTATATTATATCCAGTAGAGTTAAAATTTGTTGAATTATGTGCTAAGCGTCGAATCAGCCTCGGCGTGAGCTTTATGGCTTTCACTCAGACGTGCCCCGTATATCCGCCATTGTTTGATATAAATTGAAAAATAAGGAAACAAAGAAGGAAAAGGAAACACTCGCTGAAGAAAAATAAACGCTTACGTGGAGAGGAAATGCCGTCTTCGGGGAATTTTTACCGGGGAGAAGTTGTGATGTGATCTTGTTACGAAAGTTGACAGAGCGCGACGAGTCTGTACGAGTTCGGCTAATTTGATGCGATATTTTGAAGGCCCGGAACTAAGCGTGGAGTTGTGTAGGCGTCTAGAAGTCCGGAAAAGAAAGGAGTGATAAGTTTAGCTGAATTATTTTGGGCTTGGTTATATGAGTTCTTCGTATCTCACGCTTATTTCATTTTGCCGTTTCGTGTGCGCAAGAACAGTTTTTTTTTTTTAATGAAGGAATTAAGATTGAAATGCAAAAATTATATGTATATATATATATACCGTACAAGAGATAAAAGTATAGTTACAGTAAAATGTAAAGCACCAACGCAACGGTGGTACTACTATTCTTTTTGTAATATCAAATTTTTAAAGATAACCATAACAAACTGCGTTATTATACAGGGTGTTGGGTAAACATGCGGCAAAAAATCAAGGGGTTATTCCTTGGCTTATTCTAAGAATATTTTGTCCTATGATGATTTTTGAAAAACCCCTTTGTTTCGAAGATACAGGGCGAACAAGATTTGCGGCAGTAACACATTTTATTGTCAAAAAGTACATGTAAAGTTGTTCAATCTACAATAAATGTTCGAAATGGCTTCCTCCAGCCTAGATACAAGCATTCAATCTTCTCGTCATTGACTGTCGAACTCTTTCAAACACACCAGAGTCGTTTCTAACTGAGTTACACCTAGCAATTATCCGATTTCGCAAATCGTCCAAATTCACCACTCAAGTAGCGTAAACTATTGACTTCCCCCAGAAGAAATAATCTTTTAAGTCTGGGGATAGAGCAGGCCATGTGTGTGACCCTCCTCGACCAATCCAGCGATCTCGGTATGTTGCTGTTAAAAAAATACGAGCAACCAAACTGAAATGTGGTGGTGCACCATCGTGCATAAACTACATTGCAATTCTTGTCGCGTATGGTACATTCTCCAGAAACTCAGGCAGAATTACTTCCAAAAAGTTGCGGTACACCACGCCAGTAAGTTTTCCTGGTAGAAATACCGGTGCAATTAGATAGTCACCCACAATTCCAACCCAAACATTCAACAAGAACTGATGTTGAAAACCACCTTCAAATACCTCATGCGGATTTTTCATCTGCCCACACATGGCTATTATGAAAATTCCTTATTGCATTTCTTGAGAAACTGGCTTCATCGGTAAACAGAATCTCTGTCAGGGATAGAGGGATGCGAACTAATGTTTGCAATATCCATTGACATAATGCAATAAGTGGAGCAAAATCAGCAGGTAGTAGTGCCTAAACCCGTTGACTGTGGTATGGAAACAACAAATTGTCCTTAAGATTTTTCCAAACTGTCCAATGACTTATATTCAAAGTATTTGCAATTTTTCGCGTTGAACTACTAGGATCTTCCTCTATCATCTCCTGCACATTCTTTTGCAATTGTACCGTTCTTGCAGTCATTGATCTTCCTGGCCCTCCACTGCGTTTCATTGAGCCTGTTTCACGAAGACGTCGATGAATGTTTTCGAAGATTTTTCGATCGGGAACATTACGGGCAGGGAATCGTTCAATGTACAATCGTCTAGCTTCTAATGAGTTGCCAGCAGCATGTCCATACATAAAATGCATATCAGTCATCTCGGCGTTCATATACGTCATGATAGAGGATTTGACTATTAAAGACACGCCAAACAATCAAACGTCACTCAATATAAACAAATGCGATCGATGAGACGTATTCAAATGAAATCCCTTACAAAATAAAACAGCCGTTTCATGTGATCGAGATCGAAAAAAAATAACAACGCATTGTAAAAAATTTTTGTACTTAGCGTACACCATACTTTTATTTACATTAATAATTTCAACGAATATCGAATATGGTTGTCGCAAATTTTGTTCGCACTGTATCTTCGAAACAAAGGAGCTTTTCAAAAATCATCATATGACAAAATATTCTTAGAATAAGCCAAGAAATAACCCCTTGATTTTTTACCGCATGTTTACCTAACACCCTGTATACTGAATTCTTTATATGAATAAATGAGTATTTAATGCTACATTATTTCAAAATATTACATTTTACAATTTAAATAAATACCCTTACATTTAAATCATGCCATTAAATGCTTATTTTAACCGCAGCAGAATTATATGTGCTTCCCTAAATTGCAATTTGCTAAAAGTCGCCCTTCCAAATGTTTCAAAGCTGGTAGATACACAAAAGGAAACTTCGCAAACAAATAACAGCCTTCTATCCAATAATGTCGCATCCTAACAATTTCTACACTTGCAAAGCTGTTTCCACCTGAAGCATTTTCCCGTATCCTTGTTGAACTTGTAAATCAAACTTCAAAAAGAGGTATTTTCCCGAAACGGGTTACACACGTGACGTTAACAGTCAGTGAATGCTTGTAGAACAATAATAATGTATGTATGTAACATCTTTCTCAAATTAAATTAAATTAAGCTTACAAATCTTGTATTGTTTATGCAACCGAAACTACAAGTACTCTATACCTAGAGATATGTAATTCAGAATTGTTCCCCAATCATTTTTAACCTTTTAAGTGGCTTGATACATTTTACTATGTGGTCGTAAGATGAATATATACGACATAACAGCTTAAGGGGTTAATTAACATATAAGTGTACTCTATTTTCGGTTGTATAAATAATTAATAATTTATTAGGCTTATGGTGAGATTCTATGCGTATCTGTAGCACCTGCAAGGTTATCTGTAAATCTCTAAGCATTCACGCAATGCGATAGATATGCATACAATTCCACCATTAGATTCCCATTTAAAAATTTTTGTAAAAATTATTATAAATTATATGTGGGTCAATTATCTCAGTATTTTAAATCTAGCTTGAGATAACACCAATATATTTTACTGGTAACGTTAAAAATGCATTCACTGATCACACTCTAACCACACGCCATCGATTTGATTTTGAGAAAGCCTCCATCATTGAAAAACAAGATGAATACAAAAAAAAAAACGTTTATTTTTTAAAATGGTTTATATTAATCAATACAACGAAGTAAATTTTAGAACAAATGTTAATAATCTTAGTCACATGTATCTTTTAAATATACATAATAAATATTCTACTTAATGATATTTTCACTTTAGTCTCGAACTTTATTAGCAATTCATGTTTGCTATTTTTCGTAGTTAGTCCACCATTTAGCCTACGTAGTTTGTCGTCGTTGTAATGGCGGAATTGCTTTATGTGTTTTCTCACCGTTTTTAATTTATAACTTAATTTGTTAACTTAAATGTTTTACCTACTATGTGTGTCATTTACATTTCTTTACTTTTTAATGCATGTTTAATGTAGCCGACCATATTATTCCTATTGTAAGTAACTTTTAAATTTTTACTTATTCGCATATTTTACGAACTGTGTATTAGAGTTGGTATCTATTGAAGATGAATTTAATTCATTTCAAACGTTATAGAAACAAATAAAAGGATTGGAAATGTGATTAAGAAAACCGATCTAAAGTATAGTGTGGTGGAAGTATCGACTACTTTGTTCAAAACAATTTTATTGGGAAGGTAGTCATTTACAATCTGATTGTGTTGAAAGCTTTCGGAACCATATTTTTTGTTCACACGTAAGGATGTATGATGAGCAAAAAGTCACAATCATTACTTATTTGAGGAATATTAGACAAACAATTAGCGAAACCATGTATCAAAAAATTTGACTACTTAATAAGTTAACAGCAATAAATAAATATAATTAAAATCGTTAAAGTTACAGTTAAAATATAAATATGATGAAATTCTTTACAATCCAAAAACACGTAGCAAGCATCAACAACGCAAACGGTAAAACCGACAACTAAAGACACAAAAGTACACTGTACATCAGAACAAATGCCAGGTACACTCGACTGCAGCAATAATGTCAGGGGAGCAACATACCTTCAAACTATCCATATTCGTGATTGTTGTCTAAATGTAAAATATATGCATAAATGTTACTTAATTTATTGATGTCGATCTTGAAATTTATAGTATTCGTAAATCTTTCGATATAGAACATTTCTAAGAAAAGTCTCTTCCCCCAATAGCTCTCGTGATGGAAGATTTTGGTGTCTTCAAAATTGAAGGTATGTCCAATGTTAGTGCTATGGTCTGAGAGTGCTGTTTTATTAGGTTTAAGAAGACAATCTAATATATGTTGATTAATTCTTTTTCTTAGGTATTGGCCAGTTTGTCAGCGTCAGAATATGATATACAATATTAGAGTTTAAGAGTAAGGATTTTTGTTCTTTAGCTCTGCAGACGAGCTTATTGGTAGTTTTAATATTATAAGTTATAAGGAACGATTTTAATATGATACTCATGGAAAAGACTCGACAACTTCGAGGTTAGCTGTTTTATTAAAGGAAATTTGCTAGATTAAATTTTTATGATTGAGTAATGACTGACATAACTGTCAATAAATTCTGAAATAGACCTACGAGAGCAGAGGTCTGAACATTTGATGTCACCAAACCAGAAGCAGTGATCACAGAAGTGTTACAGATTTTTTTTTTTTTAATCAGACTCTTAGGGTAGCCATTATTTTGAAATACCTGAAGTAATTTAGTGAAGTTAGTATTAAAACCTGAGCTGTCTGCTAATTCTGCTAACTCTATTTTTCATAGGTTTAATTAAGTTGATTTTAGTTGATATAGAGTAGCGAGTAGAAATTCAGGAATCTGCCAGAAAATGTCGGTTTCGTATATCAATCCAGTATAATTTGTTGGTTGGAAAGCCTGATGACCAAGGTATCTAAAAATGGCACTGAGTTGTTGGTTTCTAATTCAGTAATAAGTTATATTTCTTTATGGGAAAAGTTGAATGCATTCAAGATGTCGTTAACTTTCTTTGGTATCTTTCTCCAATATTATGATATCTATTTTTAATTTCTACCTTGAACCTGACATTGTACCGTAGTACTTCTCCACCAATATGAATAAACTTCTATTACTGTAGTAGTATCTCATTAGTATAAGGAACTATGTTAAAATTAATTTTTTGTGAACACGCTGTATTATTATTTAAATCACTTTTGTTACACATCTTTTGATGACAAAAAAACTGATAAGCTATTTCTTGAAATTTGCATATTTTGGACGAACGAAATTTGGGTTGCATTGCAAGTTCAGATTGCATACCCTAAATTCTAACCTAATTTCCCTAATTTAAAATACAATAGTTAAAAATGAAATCTGAATATTAGTGATGCGACAAAAAAATAAGCGTGACGGTTTATCAGCAACCATTAATTTCCTTTAAAGCAAAATCAACTTTAAAAGCTAAGGCTCTGATGATTTTCCCCACATTACTACTATGCCGAATACAAAATGAGCAATAAAGTTAAACAAAACTCTCAGAACTCCTTGCATAATTCATTAACCTACTTCGCTCTGACACTAGGAAAATTATGAAAGATATTAAAATATTCTCGACTATATACAGCAACAATTAACCATTGTGAGGAGTGTTTCCTCCTTTTCTATTCACGCAGCCCGCTGCCACCGTGCATTTAAGATAATATCCCCACAGTAATTATCCAGTATACACAAGCTAGTCCCATTCACTTATGCACCCATGTGAATATATCCGTTTCACAGCGATGTTCGTACGTAGTAAAGAAAGTCGACCAGCTCGCTAATTTTGAAACGACGAACGTTCTGCCTTCAGCTGGCAGGACTTTTCATCACGTGCAGTCGGCAATGAGCAGGAGGTGCCATGTGTTTCCAGCGGCGCTGCATACGTAATTTCCCGGCAGCGAATGAAAATATATGCTTGTGTTTTAATTAAAGAAAAATTGCCTCATGGCGGAGTCACCGCCGTTGTTGAGGTATTATGGGTATATTATGAAATTTTATGCGACAAATAATTCGGTGAGCACATTAAAATGAGTAATAATTGCGTCGAAAAAAAAAACTTTCCAAGTTTAAATTTAGAATATGGAGAAATATTATGCGGTGGATGCCTGAATAACGTAACTACTGTAATAATATCAATTTTGTGGCTGATGAAATGTGGCTCTTTTTGTTATTTCTCAAGGAGTGCTTCGAATGTATGGACTTTTATCTTTTCTCGTCTGTAGAAAGATTTGCTCGGCTATTGTTTTTGAATTGCGTTACTTTTGAAATGTTGATGCTTTACTTTTTCCCGTGTTTCATTAAACAGAAGCATGTTTCTGTCGAATTAATACGTTGGGTATTTCGGAAATAATCTGGTAATTAAGAAGAATACTACAATGTAAATGTGATGTTTAGGAGTAGTAAATAAAAATCATGAGTGTTAGTGGCCCCAAATTATCTTTAATTTCAGTAAATCATTTTTATTTTTCTTCTTGCCTGAAGTTGCGACCACTCCGGTCTTTTTCAAAGATTAAACTACAATTGTTAATGTAACATTTATAAATACTATATTACAATGCAAAACTTTACTTTACCTCTTATTATTCTATAGTTAACTTAAACAGTCCATATTTTTCCATTAACCAAATGGTTTAATTTTCGTGATACATAATTATTTAGTAATCAGTTAGACTTTTTAAAAAAAAAATATTGAAACCAACACATAGGACTGACACAGACATTTTAAAAAATAGTTGTTAACAAACTACGTACAATTTGACGATATTATGTAAGGAAAGATATTTACAACGTCTTTTCCTTGAAATGTATTATATTAATAAAGATCCTTTGTCTATTAATTTCAGAACAGACATTAATAACTTGAGTAGCATATACAATTATTTATTATACCTTAATGAAGACATTCAATTATGTCACTTCACTAGATTGTTTATCATTTCAATTTAAAATTTTAAAATTAATCTACTTTCTAGTGTATAATTAATTAAATCATCAATTCAACCAGTTTACAACACTTTAGAATATTTTCTAGTCTTAAAGTTGTATTTTATATTTTTAATAAGTTGGCACTACCGCTTTCTCATTTCACGGGCTTACTATTTCACAGTTTGCCTTGTTAACCTTATCACCGCACGTGGTTCTACATTCCTGTTGTGGGTTAAATTACCTTTAAAACTATGTATTTTACAAATAATTAATTGTTCGTCGCTTTCATTTTCCTTTTATAAGTTATTATAGTCTTAATTAATGTATTATCTTCTTGTTCTCTGATAAAACTGAAATATACAGCGAAATCTTAGAATACACGTGAATAAGGGATCGTTTTTTTTTTATTTTGGGGGCTCCTTGGCTGTTTTTCCCATTAAATCATCTTCAACCGTTAACCATGTTGTTTCGTCTATTTGAATAAATGTTGAGTTATGAAAAAAACTGCTTTGGAAATGTAAAATTAAACTTCTTCTGAAGGAAAGATAAATGTTGGTGTGTCGAAATGGACAAAAAAAATGTAAATTCCCGAGCAAATACTGCGATTCTATGATACTACATAGATATTTGACATTACTTATCATTAGTACGATCTATAAAATAGTTCAGAATAAAAAAGTCATATAAGATTTGAGCATATTATACTCCCATGTAAACATCCCTTGGAATATTATGAGATGTATTTTAAGTTTAATAATTATCTTCTCGAGTAAGTAAATTTAATTTCAGCTAATACTTCAGCGTTAAGTAAAATTTCATCAGACCTCCATCTCATCCCAACGAAGTATAACTCAGAAGACTTTACTTACAGTAAAGAGAACGGCTCCACAACACACTTTCCGCCTAAAATATTTACGATTCAACAAAGTTTGTTTCCTTTAATTGCTCTTCGCGTCGCCATAAACTTTTCGTCGAGAGATTTTGGCTTTGTTTAACTACAGAAAGCTTTGAGAAAGGAGTAATTTCCGTTGGATAAGTAAGGTTAAAAATATCTTTTTTTAAATCAATTTTGTACAAAATACAGCTGCCTAAAATTATATTGTACAAAACAAACATTAATTATTTGTTTTGGAACAATATTTTCCGCACTATTAAATTAATGTTTTGTTTAATATGTTATTGAGTTGAACTAGGTACTTCTACAGATACTAAATTTCCAAATATGTACACAAGCTTTGCATATGTGTGCACTTGTAGTCAACCATATATTGCAGCTTAGGTTACTTTTCGTAAACAATTGTATACAAATATGTATTGAAAACGCGCAATTTATTAAATGAAAAACGGAATTGTTATGTACAGAAGATACGTGTAGTGCATTGTATTATATCACTGATACTAGTGTTATTTCAGTCCACCTATTTATACTAGTTGTGCTCGCTCTACTTTCAAATCCGTAAGTGGTTGCCGCTGCCAGCGTAAAGCTTGAAGTGTCAAAATTTATGATCTTGATTTGATTTAGGATAACCAAATTTATTAACTTTCATATATAACTTTCGTTTTCTGCTTTACAGCAGTCGGCTTATATTATCATCTTTCTCTTTCTAAGAACCCAACAACGTTGTCGATGAATCGGTAAAAAAAGATTGCTCTTGCGAAACAAAAAGAACCTTCCTTTATAGCTGTGACTGGCTTTTCTTAATTTCCCATTTATTTTACCCATTAAATTTTACCAGCCATTCTCTTCTCTGGCACCTTGTACCAATCTGTACTCTAGCTGGATAGTGGAAGTAGTCCTCTGGGCACATTTTTGGCGTGCCAAAAATTGCCTGTCGTTTTGCATCCAATGCCTCACATTCACGCACAATGTAGTAAGCGTTTTTTGTCACCCCATTACACAGTTAACAGTTGGTGTTCTTTCAGTGTACAATGTTCTGTTTCGGAAATTTGTTACGGTGCGAAGCTAATTCCTACTGAGCTGTAAAAGTTCCTCTTTGATGATCCCTTCCGATGAGTTTGTCTGGTTATTTATACCAGCGTTCTTTGTGTTTCTCCTTTACTCAACTTCTTACCAGTTCTCGTGCTGTACTAGAATAAGTTATGAAGCCTTCCTTACTAACTCATCAGTTTTTCCGTTTCCTTCACTTACTAAATGTCTAGGCTCCTACAGCACAGTGACTTTACTGAAGCCTGTCACGCTCTTCAGTTTTTGGATACATTCCCAAACCAGCCTTGATTGTATTTTTGGATTCATTAGTGTTCTCAGCATCACTTAACTTGCAGTAAAGATCCGTTTGTTTTTATAAGTTCTCTGATTGATTGTTGCACCACAATGTAATATTGCTTATTTTCCGAAAGCAAGGATGGTCATTGTGTTTCTCACCTTACTGTAGATTTCGGTTTCAATTCTCCGTTCTGGGTTTGCGATCCGTTTGAAAACCAGATCAATTTCTCGAACCTGTCTTTGTAGCGGAATTGATTCCAGCTTATCCGATCCGTAATTCCCACCTCGAACTTTCTGTTAAATAGATATGTCGTTAGTCATGTGGTCTAAAAGTAGCTTACTTATATAAAGGACTTAAGGCTGTATTAAGATGCGGAACATGCTAGTTGTCGAACTCATCGCTGTGGTTGAGTTTGATATTAAGAATTTTGCAACTCAAAAAGGCTCTACTCCGATAAACTATTTAAAAGTGCCCCTAAAGCTAACGGGCTGAAATCAAAACAAATGAGTACTACTATCACACATACTATAAATACAAAAAATTAGCTCATTCGATGCCATCCCATTCGAGATATTAGTATGGGGTGGAAAAGTTCAATATCTTTTTTCCTCAGGAGTCACTTAAGCTACCACGTTCAAAAATGTGTGTAAACACTGATTTAAGTAAGTTCTGAGAAAAAAAATTTCCACCCTTAAACTATGTAGTACCTCGAATAGGATGACATCGATTGAGTTAATTTTTGGTATTTGCAGTATATGCGACAGTAGTACTCATTTGCTTTAATTTCAGCCCGATAGCTTTTGAGGCACTGTTCAATGGCTTATCGGAGTAAAGCCTTTCCAATCGTTAAGAATAAAGACACCATTTGAATTGAACTAATTACTTGCTTCTTAATACTTACTTCCTCAAAAATAGTGTGGAGATTGACTGCAAGTAAAACATACCTACAAATAATTTAAAATAATGCCTACCTAGAAAACGCTAGAAAAATAGAATATCGATTCCTACAATGAAAGGAATTGGATTGGAAGGCCAGCTGTAAAACAGCAAGAATGGAGGACACAATAGATCCTTTAGGTCGCAGTGTAACATCACTTTCGCCATATACATACATAGTATCGTCCCGCCTCTCTCTGTTCTTTCAGTTTTACATTTAGAACAACTATTTTGTAGATTTTCATTTCAGAGAGACAATACGGTGCTTTGTTCATCATCTCTTCGCTAAAACTACGAGACTATCTCACCGCACCCTTTTGAGGTCCATTGTGATCCCCTTTTTCCTAAAAGACACGCTCTAATTTTGCCCTTTTAATTAAACCTATCATCCTTGAGAGCAACTTCTCTGTGTAGCTGCTAACTGTGGGGTTCCCCACGCCCATTACTGGTAACCTTGTCCTCACCAAGCCGTCATATTGTCGCGACTTTCCCTAAATGTCGCGCCTCTTTGCTCAAGGGTTGGTGGTTTGGGCTACTCGCTTCTCAGATCTTATTTATAAATAGGGAATATTAAAAAGTACTTACCTTGAGGCCGCGGTTGATATTTATTGAAACACTTTATAACAATGTCTTTTCCTAACTTTATTCACACCACACGCTTCGGAGATCACAGTCTGAATTGCCAATACCTTGTCGCTAATCCCCTCATGAGCGCGGTACTCGAAAATCGCTGACGAGGTACCGGTAATCAGTTTGTCATCTCTGAACACATCCTTTTCTTATATCTAACTAATTTCTATGTAGTGGAACTTTCCGTGACAATATGGGCACACCACATCAACTGGTGTTTCTTCTTCCTCTTGTCAGAATCTGCGAGTAGCATCATCTACAGGATCAATGTTGTACACATGCCTATTTAGCCCACAATAACCAGTCAGCAGACGTATTATCATTTTGACAGTTTTCCTATGTTTATTCAGTAGATCTTTGGTCAATTCAGACCTCTGTTCCTTTAGAAAGTCTTTCGCCTGTCTCTGTTCGGTCACTTTTGCCACTTCTCTTTGGAGTGATTATGTATCCATTCATTGATGGATTGTTTAATTTGCGATTTGATAGTGCCGAAAGAATCTCGCCTAGTAAGCTCGTCCACCGCCTCATTTGTCCTCACGCCCGAGTGGCTAGGGACACAGGCGTGTCTCTTAATGGGTTGGATTCTTACTTCATTTAGGGCGCTTACTGCAGCAAGCTCAGCCTGGAACACCGTTGTGTCTTTGCTAAAGCTTACCAAAGGAGCTTTTTTGGGCCTCTTTGCGTATATGCGTTTTAGAATCGTCTGTATACCAGTTTGAGTCCGCTTTTGCTGAAGTACTTGTCTCCACCTCCCAGATACACTTTTATACTATTGAATTGTTGCAGATCTTTTACAAATTGAATAATATTAAAAAAAAAATCGTTATGGTTGGTTATAGAGTTTAAATTATGACCTCTTAAGAATAGTCTCGTCGATACCAAGAAAAAAAAAGAAGATTTTGGTACAGGCAACTTTACTCCCTCATGAACACATTTGTAATCCTGGAATAACGCGTGATTTACCTTGCGTAAATACGACCATAACAGTATCCGCCACTCCCTGAATTTATAGCTCCGGCTTCTCATCGTACACATGCGGATATACGTACACACATATCTCGAAAATACGGCGCCAGTTCGTATATCTCATCCGTAATGATGATGCGCTACGTACTCTTTACAGTATAGCGTTTCATATCTAATTATCGGAGCGACCGCACCAACTACTCCTAATAAACCATTTACGTAATAATGACGGGAACTGATGTATCCGAAATGCGACACTGACTAGATGGAATTTCACGAACTATGTCAATTATAGATTTATCGACTGGCGAGAAGTCATTTATAACGAGAGCAGAGCGAACCCTCGCTTCGTAGAACGAAAGCAAGTGCAATAGAGCGGTAATCTCCATCAGCCAGTGGCTAGGCAGGGCGCTCGCGAAATGATGATGATTTTGTCTGCGTTATCAACAAGAAATTAATTGAACCAATCAGTTTCTGGTATGCGACGCCGGCGGTGGCGTTCGCATCAGAATCTACGTATGTACGTTGACACATTGTCGGATCATGTCCTGTGTATGTACTTAGTTATCGGAACCTGCTGATTTATCCAAAATCTAGCTTCGATGCAGTGAAGGGTCATTATATGCAATTCTGATGAATATAGATTAGAGATCAGCACGCTGATAAAAGTTTTGATATAATTTAAGTTACAGATGGTTATGAAACTATAAATTATGATGTAAATCCATTCCATCAACCTTCTCTTTGATAAAAAAAAAACTTAGATGTTATAATAGTGGTGTAAAACACAAAAGAATATTTCGTCTTGCGTGATCATTTTAAAGCAATACTGATTTCTGTCAAGATCTTGACGGATAACAAACCAACTTCACATTTTGTTAAAATACAAAAAACCAATCTAGCTATTTTTTACTAAATTCTAATTAATTTTTAATGTAAGATCAATCAACGTTGCAATCTTACACAAACAACTAATCAAAGTCACGATCCTTAACAGAAAACCATGTAACTAACAGCGATTTTGACGGAAAGGTAACGAACTTCAAGATTTGGAACAGAATTCTAATCAACTCCAGCACTTTAAAAAAAACAGAAAAATTGCCTTTATAATTTTAACAGAAAATGAAACAATCTGACGATCTCAACGGAAGCCTAACCAGCCTCAAGGATTGTAACAGAAATCTAACCAAACTCCATGATATCTTGCCACATGCCCTTTCTAGAAAATCGATTTAATCAATATTAATTTTAAGTTAAATTTATTTAGTAGAAATAGTTAATTTCGAGTTTTTAATTGATTTTCTCATCAATCGCACATAGTGTTACCGCATTTTATTGTTTGTGTCGTGTCTAGTCTTCTAGAATTCTTTTTGTAGCTCGCCGTCCGCGGAAGCCTTATATCCACGCGCTACAAAGTCGATTTACGCAAACTATGACCCCCACTCGTGAACGCGTAGCGGGGACAATCCGGGATCTATAAAAGTTGTCACGTACCGCGGACCAAGAGAACTTCCATATCTCCGCTCTCCACCTGCTACACTGGAGCTACCTGCGTCGGCCTACGATTGATCTCGTGTAACTTCCGCTTCCTATTTCATTGGACTAGAGCGTCGGTCTACCGTTGATCTTGTGTAGTATGAAGGTCGACGCTAGAACGTAACAAATGGAATTGTTACCTTCGAACGTCAACTTTTAACTGCATCTCGCGTAATTTCCGCTTCTCGTTTAGTTGCGCTAGAACGTTTTTCTACACTGATCTCATATGATTTCCGCGTATTACGTTTGAGTGTCGGCCTACGGCTAATCTCATGTGATTTCCGTTTTCCGTTTATTACGTTAAAGCATAATCTCCTTACTTTCCTCGATGTACAGGTGCATGGGTCAATTTGTATTGGGAGTTTTACCTTTGATTACCATTTCGAGAATTAAAAATCACTCAAAATGCAACTGTACATACGCACGAATTTGTTAGATTATTTCTGTTTCAGCTCATTTTATACGCAGACATTTGTTTTATCGATTTGCGATTGCAATCACTATCTTTATGATCTAGACAGAAAATTAAACAATCTCATAATATTAATGGAAAACCAATCAATCTCACAAAACTTAATAAAACATTAACCAACTTCAAAGTTTCTTGACTGAACCTAGTCATTTCTAACGGATGGCTAACCAACCTCACGATTGCTAATAATCCACTATTCCTATGATTTCCTAATAAAACTTTTAACCATACAATTTTTAATAAGGCTTCGACCAACTTCACAGCTTTTAACATAACACTAACTAACCCTAGGATTACTAATTAACTAAGTTCAGGAGTTCTAATAAACAACTAATTCTGTAAATATTGTAACGTTTTTCTGTTATAAAAAAAGCGTTGTCGGTGTTTAAAAGAAATACACCGGCGATATATTTAAATTAACCTGATTTATGTACACACTTAAGAACTATTTAAAATCTATTAAATAAGATCAAATAAATACTACAAATTAAATTACTCACTAATTACTAATGTCTTAATTTATATAAAGGATTTATTTGCACCGATATTTATTTCTCACGTACTAATTCGCTCGTATTTATCTCCACTCGCTATTCGCACAACTCAACTCGTATCAACTGACTGCCAGACTCCGGCTAATAATGTTGCCTTATTTATATTTCCCGCTGGCCGACTAGACTCTTCCGGAAATATCTAGTGCGTGCTTCTAGATTGAGAAGAATAATCACGAATCTTCGACCCGATACTGCCCTCTGTTATTCCTCTTTCGAACCTCGTACGTAGTTTCTTGTTTCGCTACGCAAGCGCCATCCAGGAGCGCCTGTTTAAAAATTGGTGCTCGCTACAATATGTTAAAAGTCGTGACGTACGGCAAAGCCGTGTTAAAATTGTGTCATTGATAAAGGTGCTCAACTAATTCTGTGATTTCTTTAGAGAATTCTTATAAATTGACAGAGTTTTTAACACGGCTTTGACCAACCCTACAGCTTTTAATATAAAACTACCAAACCTTTGGATTCTTAATTAACTATCTTCATAATTTTAACAGAAAATGAATGTGAAATCTCATGGTTATTAGCGAATTTCTAAAAAAACCCACGAATTTCGACAGAACATTAAGCAACCTCAAAATTTTTTAATTGAAAGTTGTCCCACCTCACCATTTCTAAAAAATAACTAACGAACCCTTTTTTATCAAAACATGTGTCAATCACCACCGGATTTTTAATAGGCCACTAATTATCTTGGCGATTTTTAACAGAAGATTAACCAACCTCAGAGTTTTTAATTTAAAAAGTAGCTGCTTTCATTATTTCTAATAGAAAACTAACGAAACCTGCAATTTTTAAGTGAGAAATAATTAACTTCAGGAATCTTAACAGACTACTAGGCAACCTCGTAATTATTAATCTGATACTAATCTTTCTTGCAACTAACTAATAACATGTGTTTAGGCATTTAGTTTTCGACATTCTTACGATTTTTAACAAAAAACTCATCATCTCTTGATTCTTAACTAACTAACTAATCAAATTAAATTAAATTAAACAGAAAATTACGCGTATTAGTATTCGCAGAAAACTGTTCAGCCTCAAGACTTCTAAAAGAAACACCTAAAGTTTAAAAAACAGCAAATAAAAAAATAAACTAACCAATTTCATGATTCTTGACTTAATTGATTGACCTCAGGGCAAACTAGTCTATCTCACGACTTTTAACAGGAATATTTGAAATTTAACCTGGCAATCTTTAATAAAAGCTTTTACTTAATGAAGAACTGCCACCGATTCCTTCATCTCAACTAAACCTGAAAAAAAATAATTTAATAACCGGCAACTCCACCATTTTTAAATGTGGAAATATCATGCTTACCCAGGGTGTAGCTTCACAATTTAAACCTAAAACGTAAAAAAATATCATCCCCTCGAGCCTTAAAGAAATTTTAAGCGGTTTCCACTAAAAAAAAAGTACATCCCGTCATAACTGACAGAATGCGTAAGTAGCGTAATGGCTTACCATATTCCCGAAAAACGTTTTGCTCCCGCTAACCCTAATGGAGATCGACTTTGAGACGGTGTACATGTATAATTACCTTTCATGAATATTTCACTTCGGGGAAATTTGATTACTCAAACCTTCTGGTAAATACTTGAAGCGTTACACATACATTAACGTGGCCCTGCACTTAATACGATTAGAGAGAGTTGAGTAGTATTGCATGTATTTCCCCTATATGCCTGCGGATTCGTTTTTGGGATGCGCGGTACTCTTTCTTTATTTTGAGCCGGTGAAATCCGTTTATGTCTTGTAATTACTTAATATGACAGTTTGCACCCTCGCGAATCGTGTTTCCCGCAATTTTAATGCATCCATATAGAATTATACTTTGCATGCGACGAGATACATAGTTTGAATTTCTCATGCGATTGTAGGAGATACAAAATGGGTTAAAAACATCGATGGGGTTTAAGCATAACGTACACTAAAGTCAAAGCTAAATTGAATATACATTATTTAATACCATAAGTAATTTTTATATATGTACTATCTAAAAATAATATATTGCACCGCCCACTTTACTCATTGTCAGTAGCTCTTACCGATATTTAATACTATATTAAAAGTTGAATCAGTCAATAGGAAATTCCGGTTTTCTTTACCTGCGGTTATTGTTTTTTTTTCCTAAAAGTAATGGAGGAAATTTGGTTGAGATGAACATAGAGTTTTGCCCGATATTAAAATGACCCAACTATATTATAAATACATTTACTAATTATCTGTTTGCAAGAAACACAGGATGGTAAAATGCATAAATGTAAATGAAGGAAACATACAGTTTTCGTATTATCGTAATAATATAGATATGGTTCAATGTTGCGGTCTGTCTTGTAAATCATCTTTGGGTGAAAACCGTTAAGATATTATTATATACCATAAAAGGTCAAATTTGAAACTAAAATTACTATAGAATTAATAATAATAATCCAGCACTATACAGGCCTTGAAGTTCCCTTGGCTTAGGGTGCCGGAAAACACCGAGGCCGCTGAGAATTGTTGTCCCAATGGTCACCCAACCAACAACCAGTACAGCATATTGCTGCTTGACTTTCAAGATTGGCAATGATGCGCCTTTCTTTCTCAGCCATACTGCCGGGGATATAGAATTAACAAACCAAATAAATGAATATATGCAAACAATTTAAAATATTAAAATACATCAATTGGTCACTTTATTTCAAAAAGAAATTTACTTTTCTAAGTACGTAAGTCCTTCCCTAAGTTTATACTTTGCTTTTTGTTTCTAAAATATAATGTCTAATTATATGTCAATTAGGGGAATTCACAACCTTTGTATTTATAGCTTGTATTTTTTTTTTCGTGATTTTACAGAAAGAAATACAAAACATGTGTAGTGAACTTCACTGATTCAGTTTGTGCATTGCTTATAATCTTAAACTATTCGATATGACGAAGTATAAATTTAAAATACTTAGTCATAAACGGTATGTAAAAAATACAACAGTTTCGTATTTTCAACAGCCAATGAGAATTGAGAACTTTTATTAGATTTAAGAAGTTGTGTCAAATTTTACAATTTTGTAAAAATACATCATGTTTAACGGCTCCTGAGTTCTCTTATTTTAGAATTTTAAAGTGTTTGTATGTGTTATTATGTTCGTTAGTTTTGTATTCAAACTTAACTCCTAATCCTATTCAATAATTTCTTGACCTAAAATTTATCGGAACTGCTTACATAATATGGATCACTTGAAAGAAGCAATTAGAAATGAAATAGGGAATATTACAAATGAGCTTAATAAATGTTTCTGAAAGCATGAAGAAGAGGGTAGATGCTTGCATAAATAATAGTGGTTCTCACTTTGATCACAGCAAGTAAGCAGTGCAGGTATATTAAAGAAACATGTTCCCAATTTTTTTAATTTATATTATATTTTTGTTGTAGAGCGTATGGCTATGAAAAGCATCCATCCTTTATTGTCCATTCAGTACCTCGTATAATTTGTGAAGAATGTCTGATATAAGTTAAGATATGACATAAACGTGTATTTTTACAATATATATTGTTTAATTTAAACCTTCTATACCTTTAATTAAACCTGGTTGTATTTGTTATCAGAAATATACTGTTTTGAAAAGTATTTATTATGTTATTTTTGCGCGGGAGTTAGTTGAATGACTCATACCTTAGATGCAATTTTCGTGCACTATACTTGTTGTCCGGGTTGACATTATTGTATATTAAGTTGCATACGCACAATTGGACAAAAACCGCACAATAACCGTACGTTACTGTGTTTTATTACACTGAAAAAATGAAATCAATGAACAGTATTTATTACTCTTCTTTTATCAATATAATGAAAAAAAAGATTACATTAACGAATAAAGTTGTTATAGTAATGAAATGGTTTATCATTTATAAAACTTTAATTAAGGCGTTTATAAATACAATAAACTGTCATTTATTAAATTTTTGGTACGTTGTATTTATGTATGTAACTAATTCGGTGTGGAATTAATAAGATAGTTTCGGTAATAATAATATACACAATTTAATTCGATTTCTTTTTTCTTTGGTTGTAGCGGCTTAATATAAGACTTAAGTGTGTGTAAAATGAAACTTTCTTTTTATGTTTCGACAAATATATTTGTCTTAATCATAAATAATCTGCAAAGGATTTATTACATTAAATTTTTATTTATGATTAAGACAATATTTGTCGAAACGTAAAAAGAAAGTTTCATTTTATTTAAGTCTTATATTCAGCCGCTACAACCAAAGAAAATAGAAATCGAATTAAATAGTATATACGGCTAAGAACACAAGTACAATATACACAATTATATATCTGATACAGTCGCCCTACATCCCTTCATCCTTCAGTGTTGAATAGTGAATTATTGCGATTTTATAAAGTATCTAGTAAGTTCCATTCTAACCTTACATTATTATTTACCTATTTATAAACTATTAAGAAAATGTTATGTTTTTTGGGTAATATCTAGAATAGCCCGGCTGCTCTGAAGATCGAAATGTTGGACTAAATGAGTGTAAAATGATTCCATAATCACAAATAAGTGTGAGAATTATCTGTATATAATTACGTTTCGGCGTTTCGTTGTGCAATATCATTTCATTGCCGGTTTTTCACTATTCAGCTTCCGGTAATTTGCAAAAACCTTGTAATAGTGATTAATTGAGAAAACATAATATTGTAACTATTAAACTACTGATGCAATGTCGGAGAGGGTACGCCCGCGGCAGTGCACATAAAAGTAATTATAGTATTATGTCTTCTCAAGTAATCACTCACAAAATTTTTGTAAATTACCTGAAGAAAGTCGTAACCGATAGTGCAATAATTATGCAGCACAAAAAATAGGAGGTAAAGTTAACTTTATTTACTAATATTTGTTATACTTTTTAAAATATATTATGCTTAATTTTTTTTACTGTGTTTTTACTCCTTATACCTGATAATACTACATAGAGCAGTATAGAAGCGAAAAATATGTAACATACACTACCTTAATATTCGTGTATTCACTGCAGCAATAATACAAACATTTGACTTTGTGTTAATAATTATAACAAAGCCTGAATACTTCTTTTTGTAGCCCAAGCTATTTTAGAGTTAAAATTGAATATATTTGGTAAAGATAATAATAATTTTAAACTGTCGGGGAATCTGATTTATCTAGCATAACTGTGCCTACTTTTAATAATAATAATAAAAAGTAATTGATTGATACAATTTACAATAATGCATTTATTTATTGTACTGCAAACGGTGTTCTTTTAGCCACTGATGGGTACACACCTGTAAAAATAAAGTTACCTGAACAGGCTGTTAAAAGGAGACTTGGTTATCATTTACCTTAGTGTGCATATGGTACACTGGGATACCTGATACCCAAGTTTCTTTTTAACAGGCTCCTGTTTTGGACAACTTTATAATTACAGGTGTGTTACCCCTCAGTGGCTACTTATAAACTCCTCATTATCTGATTAGTCCTATTATTTTGGTGGCATCAAATACGCCAGAGTTCAAACGCCGGGTTAATATGATAACCAGCCTACATTAAGTCAACGATTTCGTTAATCAACTCAACGTACGGTAAGGATACACTCAATAAACTGAAGTTATTATATTGATAATCACCGGTATTAATATAACGAATAGAATTATCAAATATTAATCATATTGGTTCATTATATTAGTAACATATTTTATTACATACATGAACGTATTTATTCGTTAATACAATGAACGGTGTTTGATTGCAATAATAAACGCGTACGTTAGACCAATTTTAATGAAAAAATTATCACGTTAACATACTTTTTTATCATATTTACGTACCTTTTTGGTTCAGTGTAACTAACTTCATTCGAAATAGTGGATGTAAATATTGATATAATCTTCGTAGAAAGTGGAATAGGATCAGGACAGTCTTATTCGATCTCACGGTACAATAATTCATAGAGAAATTCCCCTTCACTTTCCAAGAGAATGCAAAAATATTATTTAATTTTTATGAATTGACAAAAATGTAAAACAATCGTCTCCATGGACCCTGGACCCTATACGTTGCATTATCTAGTTTAGGACTTGTCTGTTAAATCTTAAACCTACATTAAATTATGCGCATGCGCAATAACGACAAGTTTAACGTTAGCTTCTACCGTAGTTTGCTTATACTCTGCTCTCATATGACATGCGTTATATGATATTTCCACATTCTCATATCGTACTGTCAAACGCAGTTCGTTACGTCCGCAAATATCCACCGTATCTTCTAAAACCCATATAAACCATAATTGAATCGTTTCTCGATACACCTAAACACGTAGTATAACATTTACACAAGCGAAATCCACCATATTGGGCCATTTGTATTTCGTCAACGAGCTACCAATAACGATAACCGTTCGCGTTAACGATATTGTCAAAGTACACGTATATATATATAGTTCCAATCACATCGTAAATGGTAACTTTTATGGCTCCCGTGAATGTACTAGAATGACCTGCGGATATTGTTTATATCCATGTTTTTTTTTTATCGGCTTCCCGTTATCGGAACTCTTGTTTATTTCTGTCAGAACAACAATGGTAGATACACAAACTTTTAAATGTATCAGAATAGAATTTACGTCGTCTCGGTGGGTATAGGTATAAGATACTGTCCAAGTTTTATTGTCCCGGGGAAATATCAATTCTTGAAGATAAATAGTCGTCACAGATACGGGCATGTGTACATAATCGATTCCAAATATTTTTTTTATTTAGGGTAGGTAAACTTTGTTACGGTATCTGAGTTTATTCGGGTGGGTAGGAACGTAACGGGTAACATTCGAGTTTGATGCTTTTCGGTGAAATTCAACAGAAAACGGATTATTGTTAGAACAAAGAGGTTGTTTCAGAGATTTAGGAGGTTTCCGAAAATAAAACATCGGAAGCATTAATATTGTAGGTATATTTGATGGGAACACATGTAGTACGTAAAATTTCGCTTTTATGTTTACTTTAATACTTTAATACTGTGTAGCATTATTTGCTTATTAATTTTTCAGCTTCTTCATCATTTTCATTGTATTAAAACTAGAGAAGGAAAACTCTTTTATACATTTTTAATTTCATAACTTTTGGGACCTTAAGTTGCGCTTTTCAGATGTAAAGCATTGTTCTAAGCCTAGCAATTTTAAAGATTAGCTAAAAATTTGATAGAGCAACGGGTGTGCCAAAGGGTTCTATCCTTGGACGGTTATTTTATAATGTATGTGGTGTGTTGATGTACCAATTTTTAAAGAAAAATATAAGCAGCCTGACACGGTTTGTGGATGATAGGCAACATTTTTATTTATTTACCCCTAAGAAAATCTTTTTGGCATATATGTTCACAATATGAATGTACTGAAGTGATGCCAATAAAATTGATATAATTATGATTATGATTATGAAAAAAGTGGCCGCAGCAGCTTCCAATATTAAGAAATACAAAGTTATTCTTTGGATCGATAGGTCTAAGATTTTGGGTGGTACTGATGTTGTCAATAGATAACTAATTACTTTATTAGTAAATAAGTGTCGTGATACAATTCATAGTGGGACACCGCACGGATTTGACACAATTGTATCTTGTGGGGATGAACCAGCGAACAGATGAATGCTGTCGACATCTCTGAAGATTTGTGTCCAAAATATTACACTCAGCGGTATTGTATTATTTTAGCACCAGATTTCTCAGCTGTCTTCTTTCTTTAACACCAATCATAAAGTCAGAGAGAGAGAAATACAACCTCAAGGCAAATTATTATATTATTACAAAAATGGTTGATAAATAAAATGTGGGAAAAAGGACGTTGAAATTTGGAGTCTAATCGTAAGTTAATTAAATAGGGATGAGGAAAAAGAAATTAAAAGGAATAAAATGAAACACGTGTAATGTGCAAGGACTGTCAGACGAGAAAAAGAAACAAAAAACACACTGCTGTGTACTGATGGTACCAGCATAAATGCAAAATGAAAAGTAAAAAAAAAAAATGAAAATAAAATTTACTAGCTCAGCGGATAAATAAAAGGGCGCAAAAGAACTAATTTCAGGGTTACTCTCACAATTGAAATGGTTGATTCAAAAATAAAAGAACAGAAATTTAGAATGACATTAACAATCATTAAATTTTATTTTAAAAAAAAAAAGGAAAAAAAAACATTTAGATACAAATTTGCAGAAAATAAAACCATAGACTGAAAGTCCTGGCCGAAACAAAAAAATTGCATGAATCTAATGCACAATGCTTCTTTTCACCTAACCCGAGGTGATTAACTATTAAATACAAATCAGTAAACTAGAAAACGGAAAAAATTAAACTCTTTAAACTAAAAAAAATAATACCTTCTAGAACAAATATAATAATAAAAGATCTTGCATCTAAATTGTGCACACAATAATATAATGCCAATTATTATATAACGAGTTCCTTGAAGGATGATAAAATATACAAATTAAACGAACAAAGCTTTGAAATTAAACGAAATTACCAAAAATGGCAGCAAAGAAAATAAAATAACAATCTACTTACACGCTATCGTTCAAGTAACTCCCTTCAGGGGCCCAAACATCGCATACATATAACAAACAGATGCGTGCCAAGGCACCGCATAAATGCAAAGATCATAGAAGAAAATTCTTCTAGGAAGGACATAAACTACATGATCAAATAAAAATATAATACAGAGTGAAAATAATTTAAACCAACTGAACATTTAAATAAACAAATTAAACAAATCAATTCAATTAACAAAATCTCATTTAAAAATAAAATATTAATTTCTGAGAGAATTTTCCCGGCACATTGACAAAGATTAATCTCTTTAAAGAAAATATAACTGAATTTACAAACCGCGGGGTGCCAAACCACAGCAATACGTTAGTGAGACTAAATATAGACAGGCATAGTTCTCAACTTAATAAGAAAAAAATAAACAAATTTATACAGCAATGTCCCCGTAAACTATACACTAGAAAAAACTATAGAACTCATAAAGCTAAAAACAAATAACACAAACATGAATAATAGTGACATAAACAATATCATAACAATTCTAGATTTAATAATGAATCAAAACTATTGTGAATTCAACAACAAATATTACAAAATATATGATGGTTTACCCATGGGCAGCCCTATATCTGGACTAATAGCCAATATATATCTAGATTTTATAGAACAACACCATATCATGAATAACAGCAATCCGTTCTTCAAACATATTAAATTGTGGGCCAGATATGTAGACGATATATTTTGTCTATGGAAGGGCAGTCCAGAAGATATTAACAATCTCTTATCTCATATTAATAACATACATGAAAAACTGAAATTTACAATTGAAATAGAGGTTAATAACACTATCAGCTTCCTAGACTTACAAATACATAGATACACGGATAAATTTGAATATAGTATATATAGAACCCAGAACTACCAATAATATCAATCCTTTTCAATCTAATCACCACAATTCCCAAAAATTTGCCGCATTTCACTATTACTTACATGGATTAAATACCATTCCTTTAAATCCAACAGAATATCAAAAAGAATATAATACAACAAATAGCTAATGATAAAGGTTTTCCATTACACACAATAGAAAAACTAAATAATAAATATCAAATAAAGGAAGACCCCCTATCACAAAACCACAATAACAATAAAAATAATAATATCATATACAGAACATTCACATACAATAATATTTCCAACAAATTAACTAAATTTTTTAAACCATACAATATAAACCCACATTTAAATCTAATAACAACCTAATACAGATATTACAAAATAGAAATACAAACATACTACAAAAGAACGGTGTTTATACTATAAAATGCGATAACTGTAGTGCGATATATATTGGAGAAACAGGAAGAAGATTAGAAATAAGAATTAATGAACAAATAAAATCCAATTTCTATCAGCATCTGGACAACACGATCACACAGGGAATAATGAAAAAAATATAAAATTAATTTATACTTGTGATAAAAGTCTAAAATTAAAATTACTTGAAGCATACACGATAGAAAAATATAAAGAAAACAATAATGTAATATTATTAAACGAACAATTAGAGTATAGTACGCCACCTATCTTCACATATCTAAATAAAGACAACAACACACATACATACACAAACATAACAATCATTTCATGTTAATTTTCGTCATAAAAAACAAGTTATTAAACAAAATCCATCCATACTTCATATTACATTTTATCATACTCATTACATTAAAATATTTCAAAATAAATTCATATCCTATTTTAACAAATACGTGCATCTCAATAAACACACACATACATTTTAAAACATCCACATACACATAATGCACACACACTCAAAAACCAAAAATTATTTACATTAAAAATTGTACGAAACTGAACACAAAATTTATTCTAGTCCGTTTTCATATGCAATACGAACGTAATATTTTAACAAATTTTAACGTGTTTTTCTATTTTATTATGTGCTTTGTCTTTGTTTTATTTAAACTGTTTTATTATAATGTTAATTACATCTGCTCTATGTGACGTAGCTTCTAGTTCTTTTGAGACGTACGTAAGTATATAAAATTTTAATTCTCTAATTAGTTTAACATACTATAATTCTGTAATCTCATATCAGTGTGTCCAGAAGATGGCATAAGCCGAAACCGGTCGACATTTGACGGTGATTTTTAAAATAAAGGGTTGAAAAGAACAAATTTTATATCGTATTAGTAGTTCTATATTAGCTTTTTCGCTTCAGAAAGAGCTAATTTTGAGATATGCCCAAGATCTTAGCAGACCGACGTCCTTCATAAATATCATTGATTTATCGCTCGAATTTATATGCTCCTCTCTAACTTAATTGGTAGAGCGTTTGTCCAGTAAACGTGAGTATGTAGGTTCGAATCCTGCGTGAGGAGAAATTTTTTCTTGGAAAAAGTTCCTCTTATTACAGTTATTAGCAGAAATGCATTAATTTGTTAATTTCTTACTACTGTAAATAGCTTGCAATCTTTGCAAATTTGTTTGAGTTTTTACAAAGTTGAACTATATTATTGTGTTAAGACCATACCGAACTAAATAATTTATTTGAATATATTAAACTTTCTAACCAAATATTTTGTTTCAGTCAATAGCGTACATTTTTTGCATATATTTGAAACAACAAAGGGCATGCTTGTTTCAAAGGAAATATGCTTAACAAAATATATTTGGTTGGTTTAAATATATCGATTTTTCAGTGTAGTGCCGCTACGGAAGAAATAAGAATCACAAAGACGCTATTACAAGAATACTCATAAAGTTTATAAGCAAAAGGTATGCAAGCAGTAGATTATCTTAACGAAAGATAAAAGAACACACAGAATACCCACACAACAGAACGTCGTTACAGCTTTAAAGATCGTTGTCTATTTTGTTGTAATATCTTCTGATCCTTTGATTGCAACAAAAATATACCTTCCTGCACCTACACCTTGCTCGGTTCTCTAACCATCCGTAAACTAGCAGGTGTCTGCCTACGTACTGCTGTGTAGTGATTGAATTAAATGAAAATGCAAAACTGATTTTTACAATGAAAAAGAAAAAAAATTGCTAGCTCAACGGATAATATTTTTAAAAACGCAAAAGAACTATTAATCTCAGAGTTACCCTCGCGAATTAAAACTTGAATCTAACCACGAAAAGTAAATTGTGAGTGAGTGAAATCAGACTTTCTTAATTACTCGAAAAATTGAAAAGGTAAAGATAAGATAAGATAAGATAAGATTTATTGCATCAGAAAAATGTGTACAACCTAAGTACTACATTGTGTGATAAGTCATTAATTAACAAATGTGTAAAAAGAAACAATAACACATTAGAGATAAAAACACAAGAATTAACAGAGGAGAAATGAAAAGTCTATATATTTTTACAAGGTCCGAGATATTCTTCTAATCCATAGTATGGGTTGCCTTCAAAGTATTTTTTACATTTTGATTCAAAACACTTATAGTTCGTTTCTAATCTAATAGTTACTGGAAGTTTATTAAATGCTTTCGCGCACATGTAGTCTACCCCGGATTGACACACCAACAAACGTTGAAAGGCGGGTCTGATCAAATCGGCAGTTCTCGTTGGATAGTTTTTGTTTCGTTCCGGTTCTGATTTAAATGCGAACAATACCAGATTATATATATATATATACAATGAGTATACTGTCATTATTCGGTGTTTCTTGAAAATATTTCTACACCGTGCACGCCACGACGCACCATCAATCAAGCGCAAAACTTTTTTTTAATTTTTAAAACTTCATACGTTTGACCACTAGCTTCCCAGAAAACCAATCCGTAAGAAACGACCGATTGAAACAGACCCGAGTACATCCTATAAATAATGTCTTGTGATACAGTCTTTCTAATATTTAAAAAAAGATACACCATCGAACTCAATTTAGCACACACTCGCGTTATATGAGTGTCCCAATGCAGTTTCTGATGTATCTGTAGTCCGAGAAAACCAACGCACTCAAACTGCTGCACCGATCTATGATTGAGCCTTACTAACATGCTTGAATCCACCGATGTTGTTTTGGGGAAGAATTGGATCAGCTGTGTTTTATTTGTATTCAGCTTTATTCCATTTGCCCGACACCATCGTTGAACCTCCATCGCCGCCGTCGAACTTCTTTCAGCCAAGGTTCGCAAGTTGCTATCAGAAATCATGATCGTAGTATCATCCGCGTAGATGTTTATACTCCCAGCAGTCGGGCACATGTCAGGAAGATCATTTATTAGTATACTAAATAAGATGGGTCCCAAAATAGTCCCTTGCGGTACTCCAATGTTAACGGCTTTTTTAGCCGATGCCGTCTGACCGATGTGTACTTGTTGACTACGCTTCGCTAAGTAGGAACCTATCCATTTATTAGCCTGACCTAGGTTAAAAATAAAATAAAAGACCAGAATTTTTAACCCAATGACGCTAATTAAGAATCAATTTATTTCAACAACGAGTTAAATTACAGATTGAGCAGAAAAAAAAACCTTGAACTGAAGGTTCTGGCCTAAAATAAAAAGTGCACTTGACTCTAAATTAAAATAGGGCAATGCTATTTCCTATGCAAAGCAAAAGTTTTGTTTGTTCAGGAAGATTATCCGAAATACACAACCTTTGAAATTCTATCCACGTGGTTTCACAAATTAAAATAAACTAAGTGTGAACAATTACTAGAAACTTACAAAAAAAAAAAAACTAAATGCAAGAACAATGCTTCTACTCACCCAACTGAGGTAATTGAAAAATAAAAATGAAACAGCAAAATTAAATAACGGAAAATTAACTCTTTAAAATATGAGAGAAAAAAAAAACTAAAATATGTCTTCCTAAACAAAAAAAAGTAATAATTGATCTTATATCTATAAAGTGCACACTTCAATATATTAACAATTATTATAATAAAAGTTCCTTGGCAGACTAAATAAATTACAGAATTAAAGCGAAATTTATAATGTCAAAATGGATTACAAAATGGCAACAATGATATACAAAATACGTCTACTCACTTCAATAGTCGAACAAGGAAGTCCTTAACATAACTCTACAGTTGTTTTTCTTACAAAAAACCCTCTCTCAAAATTGAACAAGGCAGGTGTATAACAATACAACAGTATTCAATAGAAAACGCATTAAATCAGCACAAGCAACTAATAGACAAATGAATGAATGAAAAAAAAAAACTTAACACTAAATAAATTAAAATGTTACAATAAACTCTAAACTAAACTTATACAAAACAAACTCAAAACTGTGAAAACTCTCGGTAAATTGAAAATCAGCTGTTTAAGCAAAAAAAAAACAACCATAATAAGCAAAATATGCAACATAAAATATACTCAGTGAAATGAGTTGTCTAACCACAGCAGTACGTTAGTATTTTTTTCGTTGCATCTCCATTCCGCTCTATTTGTAAAGCAGGTAGTGAAGTATATCATCAATCATTGGTCGAGTACACCAATGTCCGAAAGCATTCCCACCATGCCGATTCCAGCAGCTTGTTGGCCACAGAGAATCTCCCTTTCCACAACAGTGTGGCAAGTCCAGAAGATCTCAAATAATTTATCTATGATGACGTTAACTTTTTGTCTTTTACTATTGAAAAATAATCTGGTAATTTTTACTTTCGCCGTTGTGAAAATGATCTAGTACCATCGCTTATAGTTCCTTGAGTTTCCTGCCCGGCTGATGGTCAAGTGGCTTGGACGTTTGGCTATCAACCCGACGGACTGCTCTCAGAGTGAGGTTTTCGTGGTTTCCCTTACTCCTTGGCAAATGCTGAGATACGAGCATCTTAAGTCGCTCCACGGGCGCAGGCGTAATAATAACTCATGGCCGCAGATGCCCCCTGTAATTGGCGAAAGCTGTTGGGGGATGCTAAGGCATGAATTATTATTATTATTATATTATTAAGGACAGTAGAATCAGATACAATTAAAAGTGGATATATAAACGGACGTAATACCACCACAACCGAAAACTATCTTCCGTGACTGTACGGAACGCAGGAGATAAATGGAAAAGACTTATTTACGGCGAAAGTAGACTCTCTGGATCGCCAAGGCCGCTCTCCGATAAAGAGTCCCTTCCGTGCCTGAAAGGAATTACGGGAAATGTGTTATTACCGTGTGTCGGTTTTCCTTAACCCCGCGCATCTTCTCCCCCTCCCGAAGCCCCGTGGAACGATACTCGAACTCGGAGCCACTTTATATCCTTTGTATCACCACTCATTGCACGGAATCCAATGCCTTCCCCACGTCGGATCCTCGTGTGCAATTACACCAATTTCAAACTTTATCCCTGTTTACCGAGAAACGATTCCCCGTACCGTAGATAGCTTCCATTCACGATTTAGAGGCGTTTTCTTTACAGCACGAAGCCGCTTTGACATTTCCAATAAACGCTTCTTTTTTGTTCATTCCTAAAGATGTCCTGTTTCGTTTCCCTTTTTTTTCGCTTCACTCGCAATCACGCAGAAATGCAATCTCAACTGGTTCTGTTCCCTAAAAGGGATAATGTAATCTATTTCAATAGAATACGTCCCGTAACGTTGGAATTTTTCCGCACGCTTTTACAATGGAAACGAACATTAATACAATTTTATTTTCTCCCGTGTTAAACCACTCTCTTACCTGTACTTAATTTAATTTACTTTGCCGGATTAAATGGCCATCTTTACTGCCGCGCTTCCATATTAGATAAAAGGCAATTTAGCAAATGTACTCTACGTGCGTGAGCCGGCCCGATCAACGCTATTATACTGGCATTACTTAAACTGTAAAGCCTACCGTGGATCCTTGGGGAAATCCATGTTTCATAATTAAGACTACCCGAGCTGCTACTACATAAACTTCTTACGCTAGAAGTGGTTCGCGTGACGGTTTTAGCTACTTCGATGGGAACTTTTGTGTAACGCCACTTCGCCTGATAAACGATAGCGGAATTAATGTAAGAACCGATAAGAATTCTAATTTCATGCAGTAGGAAAACCCGTTGAGTAATTGTGTTGTCAGTAAAATGTTGTATTTGCACTGCTGCAGTTGCAGTTTGTATGCAATAAGTGGTTTAAAGGAAGAAAATTGAATTTCAAAAAATTAGAAAATATTTACTGTATACTGCTATGACATTTTAAAGTATATCAAAGCGAAAGAATGCTATAAAGTTTTATGATAAATAATAACTGGTATTAAACTCAATCAATAATATAACATTATTGGCTTACTAGTTTCGGCTAGATAGTCATCAAGATCATCATCAAGTCAACCTACGGGTATTCTATAAAAAAAAAAATATTCATACAGTGCTATACGTTACATTACGATATATCACAATGTAACGTAGAGTAGTGTAGGTTCTCCATTTTCAAATACTTCTATTCTTGTAGAAAATAGTTTAAAGATATGATATTTTTTCAAAAATTTAATTTCGCGGTAAACATAAAGTAAAAAGACTAGAGTAAATTATTTTATTTAACAGGAGAAAAAGGGCGTCATAATGAATTACAATCTAATTTAGGCATTATTAAATGAAAATGTAAAATTTGAACATTAGAATAAACCATGATTTATACGTATTTTGTTTTACTCTTGTAATTTATGCATAACCAAACAATATAACTTCTGCGATTATTTTATTGATTTTGCAAACTTTGTTCGCAAATATCTTTGTAAATAGATAGTGTAGAGCTTTAGGAAAAAAAATACGGGTCTTCTAATTTTAGGCAAAGACTTCAAATTTAAAATATAGAAATAATCCAAGACATCAATTTTTTTAGGTGTTCCGGAATGACCCGTATATCAAAACAAACGTTTCTGTAAATTGTAGTTGCGTTGAATTACTATCGGTTACCAAAAGAGAGCACCACAAGTACTACCGACAACAAATTTAAACGCCATTGTAATGAATATTTTTGACACATGACGTCTATAGCAGACTCAATTAAACAAAATAGGGAAAGATTCCGAACACACAGCAGTGAGATTGAAATGACAATAAATGGTGAGACACTATCATGTAAAGATGTAGCAAATAAATTGAATCTTGCCTTTACTTCATTTGAAAATATAACTCCTAGTAAACCAGTAGATCCTGAATTTATAAAACAAAATTCTCCTGTAAACAATAGCTCTTTTTCTTTCCGCTGTTGATACTGCCCTCTGTGAATTTTGTTCTCGGGTGATTAACAGTCTTGTTAAGGGCTTAAATGTTGCAGATGTATTTATTGACTATTCACGTGCCTCTGATACTGTTGACCACTCCGTAATTCTCGATAAACTTACTTATACTTACTTAAAACTATAGATATGGTATTCGTACAATTTCTTTTAACTTTCTAAAATCATATCTTTTGAATGGGTCTCAGTATGTTCAAATAGGTAGCTCAGTAACTAGTGATATCAGTAATTTAATTCCAATGGGTGCCTCAAAGGTCAGTTTTGAGGCCACTTTTGTTTGTCATTTACATTAGCGGTCTTTGTTTTTATTTTAGAAACTACAAATTTATGTATTTATGCCGATTATTATTACTAAAATTACAAAAGAATTATACCATTAAATCAATAATCCTTATCAATAGGTTAAAATTTGGTGTGATCAAAATAAATTATGTTTATATGAGACAAAAAACTTTCTATAAGATCTTTCAATTAAAAGAAGAAGACTGTGTAGGGTCAATTGATATTGCTTGGCAAGGCGATGTTAGGCTGTTGGGCATCTTGTTTGATACCACTTGGACTTTTGGGGCTCATATTAACTTGCTTTGTGAACGTCTGTGGGGAGTTTGTTATGCTCTTAAATTTATGTCTAAACATTGCTGTCAACATGTACTTTTAAATTTATATTATGCCAATTTTTATTCGCAATTACGTTACGATATTATCATATGGGGTAGTGGTAATCGGCAGCGCAGTTTTGTGCTACAAAAGTGTGCCATCAGAGTGTTGTTAGGCATTACTTTTCGAAAATCGTGTAGAGATGCGTTTAAGAAATTGAAAATTTTAGCTTTGCCTTCAATCTATATTTTAGAATTATGCTCATATATTTATAAATAAAAAAAAAATTCAATTATTCCATGAGTATCCTACACAGTTTAAACCCATTTTACATCCTGGCTCATATAGAACTACAAAATATGAAAAATCTTTTTTTAGTGTTGGCTGTAGACTCTACAATGCGCTTTCCGACGAGATAAAATTTGCAAGCACTATTAAACAATTTAAACGTAAATTAAAAGATATGTTAATTGTCAAATGCTGCTACACACTCATGAATACTTTTCCTCATTTTTGTGGCAACGCTTTTTCCTTTTTTTTGTTTTTGTTTTTGTAAACATCTACTTTTTTTATACAGGATGTTAGGTAAACATGCGGCAAAAAATCAAGGGATTATTCCGTGGCCTATTCTAAGAATATTTTGCACTATGATGATTTTTTGAAAAACCCCTTTGTTTCAAAGATACAGGGCGGACAAGATTTGCGGCAGTAACAACATTTTATTGTCAAAAAGTACATGCAAAGTTGTTCAATCTACAATAAATGTTCGAAATAGCTTCCTCCAGCCTAGATACAACCATTCAATCTTCTCGTCATTGACTGTCGAACTCTTTCAAACACACCAGAGTCGTTTGTAATTGAGTTACACCTAGCAATTATCCGATTTCGCAAATCGTCCAAATTCACCACTCAAGTAGCGTAAACTATTGACTTCAGATCCCCAGAAGAAATAATCTTTTAAGTCTGGGGATAGAGCAGGCCATGCGTGTGACCCACTTCGGCCAATCCAGCGATCTCGGTATGTTGCTCTTAAAAAAATACGAGCAACTAAACTGAAATGTGGTGGTGCACCATCGTGCATAGACCACATTGCAATTCTTGTCGCGTATGGTACATCCTCCAGAAATTCAGGCAGCGTTGCTTCCAAAAAGTTGCGGTACACCACGCCAGTAAGTCTTCCTGGTAGAAATATCGGTGCAATTAGATAGTCCAACCCAAACATTCAATTCCAACCCAAACATTCAACGAGAACTGATGCTGAAAACGATCTCCAAATACCTCATGCGGATTTTCATCTGCCCACACATGGTTATTTTGAAAATTTCTTGTTGCATTTCTTGAGAAACTGGCTCCATCGGTAAAAAGAATCTGTGTCAGGAATAGAAGGATGTAAACTAATGTTTGCAATATCCATTGACATAATGCAATACGTGGAGGAAAATCAGCAGGTAATTCAATGTGGTATGGATACAACAAATTGTCCTTAAGAATTTTCCAAACTATCCAATGACTTACATTCAAAGTATTTGCAATTTTTCGCGTAGAACTACCAGGATCTTCCTCTATCGTCTCCAGCACATTCTGTTCCAATTGTACTGTTCTTGCAGTCATTGATCTTCCTGGCCCTCCACTTCGTTCCATTGAGCCTGTTTCACGAAGACGTCAATGAATGTTTTCTAAGATTTTCGGTCGGGGACATTACGGGCAGGGAATCGTTCAATGTACAATCATCTAGCTTCTAATGAGTTGCCATCAGCATGTCCATACATGCACTGCATGTCAGTC
Source organism: Protaetia brevitarsis (assembly GCA_004143645.1). NCBI lineage: Eukaryota > Metazoa > Arthropoda > Insecta > Coleoptera > Scarabaeidae > Protaetia > Protaetia brevitarsis. The sequence goes on from RXPK01000063.1 coordinate 1,772,803, forward strand.
ATCTCGGCGTTCGTATACATCATGATAGAGGATTTCATTAACTATTAAAGACACGTCAAACAGGCAAACGTCACTCAATCCAAACAAATGCGACTGATGAGACGTATCCAAATGAAATCCACTACCATATAAAACAGCCGTTTCATGTGATCGAGAACGAAGAAATAACAACGCATTGTAAACAATTTTTTGTACTTGATAAACTTATTGGCGTACACCATACTTTTATTTACATTACTAATTTCAACGAATATCGAATATGGTTGTCGCAAATTTTGTTTGCCCTGTATCTTCGAAACAAAGAGGGTTTTTTTTCAGAAATCATCATAGAACAAAATATTCTTAGAATAAGCCAAGGAATAACCCCTTGAATTGTTGCCGCATGTTTACCTAATACCCTGTATATACACATATTTTGACGTCATTTGTATTTTGCTAGCGTTTACGTTTTATACGTATTTTTTATGCATCAGCAATACAAATAAGCTTTATCTATCTATCATTCTTCTAGAATCTCGATGCTGCTGAATACCTCAACGTTTTTTGGAAAAAGTTATAGATAATATGCCAATGAATGTGCGAATCAATATGCCATACATGCATGATAGAGCTCCCGCGCTCTTATAATGTCAACGTAAAAAGAGACTGAAGATGGTCAGTTTCGGCCGAAATATACAGCTGTTTATAGATATGAATAATAAAGAATAAAATCAACAACAGCTGTTTTTAATATATTTATCCATTCAGGTAGAAAACATCCAACAATTTAATTTCTATACAAACTGTTTTCATCAGCAAACGCAGCTTATCCAGATACTTTTTATATATACTATACCCAGAGCGACCTTAGTAAGCATAACATGGAACCCAGGAAAGAGCAGCCAGTCTCCTAATCCCTCTTTTTCCAATATCGTTGATAAAATTTCTCTAACGCCGAATGAAGGTTGTCATCCCCGTAGACCCCGGAAACATGACTTTTGTGCCAATTTTTTTTATCTAGCTTTGCGTTTTATGATGTTTCAGTTTTTTTTTCCCTCATGCCTTCGCTTTTCTCGGGCACGTCTTTCATATATCAGAATCGATCGGGTTATACACGTGGGAAAATTTACGATTGTCGTTACAATATACGACCGCGCGTCTTCTATCTAAAACAGGGTAATATGTATCTTACCGTATAGAGAGGAAGATATGATTGTGCGTTTCCTTTCACTGTTATGTTTGCCGTTCTTTCGTAAGAATTTTTCGTAATAGCGCATTGAATTCGTATTAGATTTATTGACACCTCTTGCGTAAACACGAACATTGATCACTACCTAAAGGAACCTGACCTTCGTTCTCTACACCAAATTATTATTCTATTAAACTTTCTTAATCTAAATCCGGGCTGGATCCGAATGTCGACTTAGTAAGCTTAAAAAATTTATCACAGTTTGGCCCGGATCATTATGGAGAAGCAGGTTATAAGGGAATTCTTTTCTGATGTAAATGATGTCCGCTTTAGCGCAGATATAAATCGGTTTCAATTTAAATCCGGGGTCGCTCCCTTCCGAGGTGCGATTTAATAAATTGGCATTAGATTTAAATCAAGTTTAATGCGATTCTTCTGTGATCTTTATACGATGGATTGCGACGTTAAGAGGGAACCGGTTGCCCTACTGTAATATTGTGTAGGCGCGAATCGTATTCACTTACTTTAAACGAGTCCTTATTTATTTCGTTGGTAAATTTATGGATTTAATTCTTATAAATAAAACTGAAAAAGTAACTTGGAAGCTGTAATTGAAATAATTAAAATTCTATCGCATTTTTACATGGCAACATTAAATACGGTGTTCCTCATGCTTCGGTGCTGGGTCCATTGTTTTTTAATAATAATAATAATAATAATAATAATAAAACAAAAAATTGTTACACCCAACAGCAAACAAGCCAATTACAGGACGAAATTGATGGCATTGCGGTAACATAATATAACAATAAAGATCATGATCCTAGTGTAACAAACTAACTTAAAATTAGATTCAAAAGATTAAATATCCATTTAATAATACAACATTCAAATTAGAAGCTACATATACAATCAAAATAATAATCACTCACAGTTCGTTGAAGTTTCGTTGAAGAAAGCGGTTTTGGATTCTTTCAATTAGTATTGAAAATTGCAGTAAGGATACCATATTATAGAGCAAAATTCACTACAGCCTCTGACAAGGGTACAATACAGTATCTTCATAATCTGGATATTGCTGGAATTTCTACAAGTTCTTATCAGAAAACTTAGGTTTTTAAAAGCAGGCAGACAAATAGACTCCACATGTCCATTAAAAGTCAGATAGCAGTCAAATATTACGCCCACGTATTTCATCTGCGTGTTGCTTATTATATATTCCGAATTGATGGTATATGTGTAAACCACCAACACTTTTACTGACATTTAAGGATATTTTGTTTTCTATCCACCATTTTTCCACCTCGCATAGATTTTCTCGCAAATGGACACAATCTTCAACAGTGTTGATTACATTGTAAATTTTGAGATCGTCAGCATATGCTAAGCATTCACATGATCGTTAATATATATATTAAATAGTATGGGGCCCAAAGTAGACCCTTGGCGAACACCAGAGTCCATAGGAAATGATGCTGACGAATATCCATTATAGAACACGTATGCTTTTCTCTCTGACAAATAAGCTATCTATAGCTGATGAATTGTACTATGTGATGCAGGCTAAATTAGTGACCATGGAGCGACCAGCCATAACACCATGTTGCCGGATAGGTAAAAACTGATGTACATTTCTATAGATTCTATTGTATAGAATATATTCCAAAATTTTACTAAAATTTGATATTACACTAATTGACTTAGTAGTTCTTGAAATCACAACGATCACCTTTCTTGAAAACGAGAATCACTTTGCTTATTTTCTAGATAGTCTGAAACACTGAGGTACGTACACTTAGGTTATAAATAACTAACAAAGGATAAGTCAAAGCACCAGCACAGTCACGCACCAGGAAGCCAGGTATTTGATCTTCGCCTGTAGTCAGGTCATCACGAATCCTTAAAGTACTTTTTATTATCTCTTTCTGGCTAATGCTTCCCACATCAAATGAGATATTATAAGTGAACGTCTGAGAAGCAGTACTTGAACTTGTACAGTAGTTATTTGAAAACTCATCAGAATGCTATTTTCTGAGATTGTGGTATTTCCTGACCATTCCAAAACATTGAACCTGGTATTCTTGTTTGCTGTTTGTTTTTTTTTTTTTTTTTTAAATGAACGACCTCTCGTCGACGTTCTTGACATAGACATGTGTCTATACGCTAATGAAGTCTTTATTTTGGAAAGTGGTGACAACATAACTGTAATAGTGTAGTCGCAAAGGGTTGTAATGAAAGCAAAACCTTGGTTTACATCTAGCAAATTAAGTTACAAAATCAGATGTTCATATTGTATTTTCTTCAAACCTCACAGGTTAATATTGTTTAGACCTTGTACTGAATACAAGTCCCAGTTGGTCCGATTACATTAACCTATACTTAACGAAAAACTCCCTTTAACTTTATATGTAATTAAATGATATAGGTTGCGACACTAGAAGTAGCTAAAGTCACTTCTTAACTATAGTATCTTCTTCTGGGAGAATGTACCCAAGGCAGAGCAATAAAGTACTGGATAAAATATTTAAATATGATTATTTACGTTATTAGTAAGCAAGAAAGGCTTATTAAAATAAGGGAATCCATATTGCGAAGGACAACCAGGCGATACTAAGGGCACTAGAGAATCCCAAGATTAGATTAGATTAGTTTGGACTAGGATTGGGATGGCCTTTGGACCTTTTTCACCGCGACCTTTTCAAATCTATTGTGATCCCTAGAAGATGCTCTCTAATTCTGCCCTCTTAATTAGGCCTATCATAGTTAACAGCGGCTTCTTACCGCCCCAAGATACAATCAGGACTGGTTTGGTAATGTATTTGAGAATTGAATAGCCTGATAGGCCGCAATAAAGTCATTTTGCTGTGGGTGCCCGGATATTCAGCAACCGAATGACAGGCATATACCCAGAAACTGTTCTAGGAGTATGTGAAAACACAGCACAAGAGCAAGTAGGGAGTTGGGTTAAAGAGCAACACAAGGAACACTGGAATAATGCAAATTGGCAAATTCATGCTAAGACCTTTTTTAAGGAACCACCAGAAAGGAATGCTGAAGAGTTACTGCATTCCAATAGGAATCATCTTCGCATACCATATTCTGTGTGAATGCAAAAGCTCTGGACGCAAGAAAGCTGGCAATCGTAGAAAAATATCTGCACAATTATCGCAATGAACAGGCACACCGTGTTTCGCTTTTTCTAAAGCTCTTCAGTGCCTCGCACAATGTAACTGGCTTATTACAAAATATAAAAAATTATTATTAGTATTGTTATAAATAATTTAATTGAAGTTGCTGATAAGACAATCCAAAAGCTATTTCACCAAGGTGAAATACAAGACAATATAAACAAGGATGACCAATCCATGAGAAGTGCGAACAATAAATTTGTAATCGATACATTCCCTTCCTAAGACACTTTACTTTTAAGAAGTTGGAAGTTTCCTCATCTCTTATTGTATTTGGCATCTCTCTCCGAAACACAAAAAGTAACTCCAACTTTTTACTACCACACGCGCGCCTAGTTAGAAACAAAAATTCCAGTTTCTATCAAAACTCTCTTCTTTAGGTTCCGGTGATTTAGCAGGGTTTTAACGGTTGAAAGAAGTTCCAGTTTCTACAATTTTCTTTCCTTCTGTTAAACAAGTTTATTTCAGCGCAAATACATTGAACAAATTTCTGTCGTTATGCGTGTATAGATATCAAGCACTCATATATAATTATCTGCGGTAGGAGCAAGCAATTTTTCTCTTATACCCTATTAATTCTCTTCATATAACGATACGAATGACGGCGTATATTATTCATCATCATAAAACAAATTTGAGCCGGGAAATTCCGAAGAAATATTGCGCCTGTCGCCCCATAATTTGCATAAGAGACAAATAGGCCGGATCGGAAAAACAAAATGATTAATAGGAAGCATTAGAGGACCGGCAGAAAATCAGGATTGACGGCAGGGAGTTGTAAATTTAAACCAGGCAAACACCAATAAATCGAAAATCATAAAAACCGTGAAATCAACAACAATTATGACAGAGAGAGGCTTTCAGACGCTATAATTTCATGGCAGCTCTCTTAAGTGAGCTGCCATGTAATGTAAATGTCAGCAATTCTGTTCCTTAAGGAACAGAATTACTGACATTTACATTTAACAGAACCAATTCGTTTTAATCACTGTACAAATTTTGTTTGTTCATCTTTTGTGTTTTCATCTTCTAAAATTTAGCATAATACTTCAGACATATTAAGACTTATAATGATTTATTCAAGTATATTTGTTTGTGCTGCACTTCTTAATTTCTTATTTTGTTTGCAAAATTATTGCTTCGGTTTCAATTAATGTCTTCTTGCAAATGCCACTTAAATGGATGGCTGTATATTTTTCGTTTATCAAATGCCGATAACTTTAAATAAATGATTAAATACCATACTTTCAGAGGAATTAAAAACAGGGCGAGTCTTTCCACTATAGACAACTACCTATCGAATGGTATCATAGACCACTACTCAAACTATTCAGTGCTATCTGCATTAAAAGCTTTCGAAACTGGTTATAAAGAGAAGGCCCATTGTTTTTTTTTGTGAGTAAACCATTCAACCGTATACAGCGTGGATTTCGTTCCGGAACATCGACAATAACGGCACTTGCTGCAATTATGGACGAGATTACTAAACAGTTAGACGAAGGTAATGGACTACAGATGCCATACTGCGGCTTCAACAAAGCTTTCGAAATAATAAATCAATAAAACCTATTGCAGAAGATGTATTACATGGAGTTAGCGAACAGCCGCTAGAATTAGTAAAATTCCAGAAACAACCAGTGCAATGAAATGGGGATAGACGCAAACTTATTGAAATTAATTACTTGCCTGTGGTATCCCGCAAGGATTAGTACTGAGCCCAATTCTCCTAACTGTTTATGTAAATGATTTATCAACCAATGTAACATCTTCAAGAATATGCTAATATATGGACGAACCTTTTCCTTGAAGGTTTCTGAAAGCCGTACGAACCTTTAGCGCAAGACGGACGTGGCATACCTGGAAGCTGAAAAGGAATGCAAATAAAGCAAACCATGTTATAATCACTATTAAGAATATTTTAACGTTAGATTCGGTAAAGTTTTAGGATTATCACCCAACAGTAGTGAAATCGACTTACTTATATATTAACTTATCAATCGCAACAACAGTATTAGATTAGATTAGATTAGGATTGGGGTGGCCTATCGACCTGTTTCACGCGACCTTTTCAGATCTATTGTGATCCCCTTTTTCCTAGAGGACGCTCTCTAATTTTGCCCTCTGATTAGGCTATCATCTTTGAGAGCGGCTTCTTTATGTAGCTACTAGCTGTGGGGTTCTCCTCCCCCATTATTAGAAACCTTGTCCTCGCCAGGCCTTCACATTGGCACAGCACATGAACTGGTGTTTCTTCTTCCTCTTGGCAGTATCTGCAGGTGCATCATCTGCAGGCCTATGTTATACATATGCCTATTCAGTCTTACAGTGACCAGTCAGCAGACCTACAATCATTTTGACAGTCTTCCTGTCTTTATTCAGTAGATCTCTCGTGAGTTCAGGCCTCTGCTCCTTTAGGAACTCTTTGCCTGCCATTGTCCCGGTGATTTTTGCCACCACTCTCTGGACTGATTGTATATCCATTCATTGATGGATTTTTTGATTTGCGATTTGGTAGTGCCGAAGAGAGGGTCGGCTCCAACGAATGGCCTTGACGAACCTCGCCTGGCCAGCTCGTCCGCCGCCTCATTTCCTCTCACGCCCGATGGCTAGGGACCCAGGCTAGGGTTACTTTCTTTGGGTGCCCACCTCATTTAAGGCGCTTACACAATCCCAAATCAGCTTAGAGTCCACGCTTGGGGAGCTAATCGCTTTAAGTGTGGACTGGCTGTCGAGAAGATAGCGACGCTTTTACCCGGTGCGGTACATCTTTCTATCTCTCTGACACAGTGGTGAATTGCAGCAACCTCAGCTTGGAACACAGTCGTGTCTTTGCTGAAGCTTACCGAAGAGCCTTTTTAGGCTTCTTAGTGTATATTCCCGCTCCAACGCCGTAGTCCGTTTTAGAGCCGTCAGTAAACCAGTTTGAGTCCGCTTTTACGGGCACCTGCCTCCCAGTCCTTCTTATCTGGTATTATAACCTGATATTTCTTATCTAGGTTAGGGGTTCGAACCATGGCATCACATGGCATTCCTAAAAGAGGTGCTCCTTGAGTTCGTCTATCAGTTTTTATAGTCAGCCCGTGCGATTTACTTATCGGTACTTGACTATGTAAGAGTCTATGTACTGTGGACTTGCGGCTCCTTGTACAAAAATATGTAATGGTGGCAGGTTCAGAATTACTTCTATCGCGGCGGTAGGGGTCGATCTCAACGCCCCGTGGCGCACAGGCACGCTAACCTCTGCACGCCACCCAACGCCTTGGCCGCCCCGCCTGCCGCGCCTTTGGCCACCATGCTACTGCTCCATACGTTAACATGGGTCTGATTACCCTTGTGTACAACCACAGAGTCATCTTGGGCTAAGGCCCAATTCTTTCCACAGAGCCTCCTGCACCTGCCCAGGGCGATGGTGGCTTTGCTAGTCAATTTTGGATATGTGAATTCCATGTGTGCCTTTGATCAAACCATACTCCCAGGTAATTTCGCCTCTTTGACGTATGGAATTCGCTCACCTCCTATCACTAGTGGCTGTAAGCTTCTAGCGTTCTTTTCTTGTAAACGTGACAGCCTGTGTTTTTTGAGCATTGACTGATAGTCGCTCTTGTGTACACCATTTGTCACCGTGTTGAGAGCGGTTTGCATACCTCCACCAGAACCTTTGGAAACCGCCCTCTGACGACTATTGTAAGGTCGTCAGCATATCCAAGGCAATGGAATCCCTTGCCGGTCAGCTTCCGGATTAGGTCATCTACCAGGGTAGCCCACAGCAAGGGAGAAAGAACCCACCTGCGGGCATCCCCCTCCCGCCTCCGCCTCAATGGTAGCCTCACCAATTGTGGATGTGATTATCCTTTTTCCAGGCTGGCTCTTATCCACTGTAGAAGTTTCGGCGCGACGCCCTTCTCCGTAGCGCCCCGATGAGTGAATTAGTGGTAGCATTGTTAAATGCTCCCTCGATGTCCAGGAAAGTCGTCATGGCTATCTCTTTGTCTTCTATAGACTTAGTAATTAGCCTGTTGAGGTCATCTAAAGCGACCTCTGTAGATTTTCCCGGTTGGGATGCGTATTGTCTGTCACTGAGTGGCTGTTCTCTCAGTGCGGTATCTCTTATGTACCTATCACCAACCTTTCAAGAGTTTTTAGTAAAAAGGAGGATAGGCTTATTGGTCTGTATGACTTCGGCGTTTGATCGGATACTTTACCTACCTTAGGTAGGTATACCACCTTCACCTTTTGCCATGCAGTTGGGACGTATCCCCAGGCTATACATGCTCTGAAGATTTTCACGAGATGTGGCATCAGTACCTCTATCCCATTCTGAAGTAGGGCAGGAATATTCATCCGTGCCTGCAGATTTGAAAGGCAGAAATCTGCTTAGCGCCCACTTGACTCTCGTGGGTCTCGTGATTTCTGCGGCCAGCCTCCAGTCTTGTCTTTTTGGCCTCTCTGGCGTACGATCTGCTACGGCCGGCCCACAAGCACCAGTCAGGATTTTTGCGGACGGAAAGTGAACCTTTAACAGTTCCTCGATGCTCTCTTTGTGAGTGCTAGTGTAGGTTCCATTCATTCTTTTAATGAAGCCCACCTCGGTCGCAGCACAACCATCCTCGGCTAGAACTTTATGGATTCGTGAGCATGCGGGAGCTTCGTTCAGCTCCTCGCAAAACTTCCTCCATGAGTCCCTTTTTGCCTTGCGGATTTCCTTGTTGTACTGTGTCAGTTTACTTTTATAAGTGTCCCCAGCTGTGGTCGGACTTGGCTTTATTGAACAGCCTTCGAACCTCGGCCCTCAGATGCTCTAAGTTCTTGTTCCACCATGCTGTTTTGGCGCCCTTATAGCGTCTTGTTTTTTCTGGGCAGTTTTCCGTGTATGCTGCCATAATGGCGTCATGCACTTGGTCTGCCGCTAGTTCTAGCCCTTCTATTACCCCCACGGGTGCCGTACCTCCCTCGAGAGACTCCCTGAGGGATATTACATATCCTTGCCAGTTTGTCTCCCTTGGGTTTCTGTACTTGACCTCGGTGAGAGTAACATTCAGGTTAAATCTTATGTGTCGATGGTCCGAACACGAAGGTTCCTCCGACACATGCCATCCCTTTATGGCGTCAATCATCCTACCTGAGCATAGCGTAACATCTAGCACTTCCGCTCTGGATCTTGTGACGAACGTTGGTTCCATGCCTACGTTGGCTACCTCCAACCCTGTTGAAAAGATAAATTGCATGAGTGACTCACCTCGTGCGTTGGTGTTAGTGCTCCCCCATGCGGTATGGTGTGCGTTTGCGTCGCTCCCTATTATCACTTGGAGCCCCTTTTCCTCTCCATATGCAGCTATAGTACTTATTATGGGAGGTGGGCACTCCTTGTCCTCGCCGGGGAAGTAGGCCGAGCAGATGATCCAGCTTCTGGTTCCTTCCTCCGTCTTGGCCGTAAGGATTCCTGTAATCACATCGTCGGTGCAAAGCACCGGGATTAGTGTACAAGTAACCCTCGTACTGTGTACTATGCATGCTCTTGGCCTTAAGGACCTAGGATTGTATAATACTTTACCTTGTTGTGGTGTTAAACCTGCAACTTTTCCTTTTATTAACCATGGTTCCTGCAGTAGTGCCACATCCAGACTTTCGTTGTCGAACCTCCTAACTAGCGTTGCTGACGCAGCTTTTGCATGTTGGAGGTTCGCCTGCAGGACCTGTATCTCTCTCTTCCCTAGGAAGAGGGTTCTGTGTCGGCTTCGTCCTCCGCAGCCTTGTCTACCTCCATTGGAGCAGCCACCCTCGTGGCAAGATGCCGTCTGAGGGGACTAACTCCGCTTTCGGGAGACTGGCTCTCCGGAGGGGCAGCGTCCATTGCCGCTTCCATTCCCGTGGGCACAATACCTTGGGGGTCCGTCGGCGCGTTGGAACAGGTGGCGTCTCCCTCGCCTGTCTGCTCTACTCCAGACTGCCCTTCCTTGACTCGGAATTTGAGTTTTCCTAGGCCAAAGAACGGCTGGAGATCTAGTTTCTTTAATTCCTCTGCTGACTCCTTATCTGCAGAGAAAGTCCACAGTGTGCCTTTGTCTCCTTTGTTGGAATTCCAAATGGTCCAAAGGCTTGTGTTAAGGCGTCGATTTCCCACCTTTAGACGGCTTAGGATCTTCTCCGCCGGTACTTGTTCGCCTTTCTCATCAGGCACAAACGTTGTGCAGATCCATGGCCTTGGAATGTCCTTGCCCTCCAGAGCCTTGAGGGTCGCTCCCTCCCAAGGCCTGAGCGTTGGAACTACTTCCTTGAGCCACTGCGAGCTGTCCTGATCAGCACAGATCACGATAAGGTGACCTGGTCTTTGTGTGCACCTCACGAACCGGACTTGGGGTCCTTGTTCTGAGATGTCGTCATACGCTGCCAGCAAGGAGTCCTGGACTGCTGTAAGCTGGTCCGGCTCCAAGCGGTTAGCTGGATAGCCATCGCTGACTATCGCGATTTTCACCGAGGAGGCTGCCTCTCTGAAGGATAATCCCTCAGTTTTGGGTTTTTTGCTCTTCGGTACATTGGGTGGAGTATTACCTTCCGACCGTGGTCGTTTTTCGGATACCACCCGTGTTTTACTCGTCCGCTTAACCTTTTCTGGCTCTACGGATTTAGTTGCCTTTTTGGCTTTTGGTTGCGCCTTGGTGGCGCCATCCTGACCTTTTTGTGCGTGCCGGATGAAGTTGTCTCTGATTACGGCTCTTCGAGCCTGAATGTAATCTTGACCCTGCTTCACCAGCTTTTGCACTTTGGCCCTAGAAATACCCGACAGTCTTGCTGTTCGGATTTCGTCGTCGGACATTAAGTCAATGTCCTCGACTGAGCCTACCCTCAAGGTGGTCTTTTTTGTTAAGTCTGATGTACCAGGCGTCTCCGCTTTGGTACATCTCCTTTTAGATTTTTTCCCCTGCTTAACAACTTTGGGAAAAGGTTTTTTAAATGTTACAAGTTCTCCATAAATGGTCCCACGAGTAGCTAGGGAAGGGTTGGTCCACTTCAGCAGAGCCCCGCAGTACTGAAGTAAGGCATTTATACAATGGGGTGCGCCCGGTGCCCCAAGGTTGGACTAGTTGGGACTGGTCTTCTATCCAGCCACGCATCCCATCGGCCTAGTCCGCCACCTTAGGATTTAGGTTTTTATTGAGGTTGTCTCCTCTCGGCCCGTGCAGTTAAGCCTAGGCCCCCATATCCCCCGGAGGGGATGGTATAACAGCCGCGAGTGAATTAGATTCACTCTACGACCGGCGCCGTAATATCCTGGTGCAAACCATTAGCCACGACACGACGGCCTGGTCAGGAGATTTTTTTTCGACCTGTTCTGGTCTAGACCGCAGTGTTTTGCTTTAACAGTGGTACCTCGAGTAGGATGGAGTACTTGCACTCCGCACTGCGGTCGGCAGCAGGAGGAAGCTATGCCTAAAAGGACTGAGTTGCGCTTAAACAGTACAACAGTATACTTCGGCTTTTGTCATGCTAGGCAGGTTATGATATTCTAGTGTGGAGTTCATTAAGTAACATCGCAGACAAAATGCAACATTAAGAGCAACACCAACGGCAGAATATTCAGAAACCGTTTTACGAAATAAATGTCAAACTGTGTTTTCTTACGTTCTACGTAGATTATAACATTTATAAATTTCTGGTGTTATGTTAGTCGTCAAAAAATATTTTTTGCATATTCGCAGTATTATGGATTGGAAAGCAAAATCATTTTTTTTTTTGTGACCAAGGTAACAGAAACTTAGAAGTCCTACGTTTCCATAAAATTATGTGGAATGCGAATATAACAAAATATACAGGGTGTTGCATTTAATAGTATAAATTCGACCACATTTTTGGGAAAAAAATATAACATAGGATAAATAGTTAAAAAGTTAGAGTAAATGACATATTTCGAATTTTATTAAAAAATATTTATAAATAACAAAGTTATGGACAGTGACTGGGCAGGAACACTCGGTATAATTAATCTTGAAGAAGACTATTGGAAACAGCCAAAACGTCATTGTAATTCACGACATAACATAGTTATTAAAAAGTTTTGCCGCTCAAATTGCTGCTGGTTATTATTATTATTATTATCAAAATTTAAAAAAAAACTTTTGATGACACATCTACATGCTCGACAAGTGCTTAAAGTACGGTTTCGCAAAGTACAAGAGTATGAGTTGAAAAATGGCATATTTGAAGGAAAATAATAAATAAAAGCAACCGAAATTGTTTAATGAAAATTCTTTGATCCATTTAAGCTTGATTGCAACCTTAGGACTGAATTTAAAATATAATCAAAAAAACAAGACTATAAATACATATTATCGACATTGAGCCAAATATACAAGATTTAAGAAACAAGTTTAACGACTTAGTATAGGATATGTCGCCAGATTACTCGATGGAAGAGCAATACAAACGGTGGTTAAAAAGGGGTATCCGGAATAAAAAAAGAAAAAAACCAAGGGTCGACCAAGGATGAAAAGGCTCAATGTATTGGAAGATGCCTTCAGAAAATTAACATCTTAATAAACTCAAGGAGATTGAAGGAAACAAGCAAGCAATGGAAGGAAATGGAGCTTGTTCATTCACCAAGCCTTGCATTATCATGGGTAATTAGACCCACTATAACGTACGAAGCAGTGGTATGGTGCGACAGGCGAAAGCGGTCAAAACGCTAAGTGGCGTACAAAGACTGGCATACCTGTGTACCACAGGCGCGATAAGATCGATGGCCATCATCGCAATAAAAGTAATTCTAAATCTGCCACCGCTAGATATTTAAACACCAGGAACTACAACTTAACAAAAATCTCGTGACAGTGGTGGGTCATTTTGCGCACATTATACCGGAGTGAACGGAGCGTATACGATGGCTGGTTTATGATGAATATGATGGCATGTGAGCGTAATTGCTTTAAGGCCGTTTTAGACCTAGCTATTTATTGCGCAATTTATTTCATCCGTGTTTTACACGTAAAATTTTAAATTGGCCAATAAATTGCGCAATAAATAGCTAGGTGTAAAACGGCCTTTAGATCGGTCCTTTTTGCCACTGCGCAACTCTCACGAGCGATATGTCGACCTGTAAGTAAATCGCACGGCGTTAACTATCAAAAACTGTTAGACGAACTCAAAGAGACATCCCTTTTGAGGATGACACATTTACAAATTCAACCTAGTTAGAAAATATTAGGTTATAATACCAGATAAGAAGGACTGAGAGATAGGCATTCTAGTAAGAGCATACCAAAACTGGTATACACACCGTTCTAAAAGAGACCACGGCGTCGGAGCTGGAATATACGCAAAGAAACCTCTTTCGGTGCGCCTCAGCAAAGACACAACGGTGTTCCAGGCTAAGGTTGTCGCAATTTATCATTGCGTCCAACTAGACCGAGCTAGGTAAAAGCGCCGCTATCTGACACTCAGTCCACACTTAAACCGATTAGTTCCATAAGCGAGGATTCTAAGCTGATTTGGGATTGTGTAAGCGCCCTAAACGAGGAGAGGAATCCAAAGAAAATCAACCTTCGCCTGGGTCCCTAGCGAATTGGGCGTGAGAGGAAATGAGGCGGCGGACGAGCTGGCCAGGCGAGGTTCGTCAAGGCCATTCGTTGGAGCTGACCCTTCTTTCGACACTACCAAATCGCAAATTGAAAAATCCATCAATGAATCGATATATAATCAGTCCAGAGAGTGATGGCAAAAATCACCGGGACAGAGACAGACAAAAGAGGTCTGAATTTACTGGAGATATACTGAATGAAGACAGGAAGAAACGATAGTAGGTCTGCTGACTCCTCACTGTAGACTTAATAGGCATATGTATGTACAACATAGGCCTTGCAAATGACGCAACCTGTAGATTCTGCCAGGAGGAGGAAGAAACACCAGTTCGTGCCCTCTGCCAATGTGAAGGCCTGGCGAGGTCTCTAGTAATGGGCGTGGAGAACTCCACAGCTAGTATCTACACAAAGAAGCCGCTCTTAAAGATGATAGGCCTAATTAAAATGGGAAAAATTAGAGAGAGTCCTCTAGGAAAAAAGAGGATCACAATCAAGTCGCAGTGAAACAGGTCCACAGGCCACCACAATCCTAATCTAATCTAATCTATCTCTTACAGTTACGGAATTAACCTATTCTGACAAGGAAATTGAACCACCCTGCAAAGCTTTATATACAGTGGAAATCATGAATGTTTGTAGATACGTCATATTTGCTTATGACGTATGCAGCATCTGAAACAAATTCAGGCACACCAACATTGTTTGCAATGAACTGTACGAAATGACAATTGTCAAATTTAATGAGGTTATACGCAGTTTTAATAGAGTTTCTTTTATAACTGAAAGGATTGGTTCAGTTTTTAGTCAACGTTGCGTTTTAACAACAATCATGAGTAATGCAACTGATAGGATTCTAAATAGTGAACTTTTCTATTGACACGTTTGCTGTCGACAATGTGATCAGGCTAAGCTTATTATTAAATGTGTTCTCAATGAAATAATGTATTAGCGCAATAACGTAGTTCTCATATCAAAAACCTATTTGCAAATCAAAATGTAGAAAATATTCAAGCAACATAAAAGCATTTAGTTTAATAAGCGTTACCAATGATTAATTAAACGAAAGATGTTTTTATTTTATGTAGCAAACATAATTTCTATACAATGGTACATGCAAAACATAATATGCAGTAAATTAAATCAAAATATGTCAATATTGAAAAAAAAAAAATTAATTTGTCTTCTCTCATCTTCTGATCCGCAATTAACTGTCAGCACAAAGTCTTCTATGTTTGCTTGGCGTTCGTACCACTCTTTAATTAATTTCTCTGTGTGATTTATGCAATTTTGCCAGATGTCTAGTGTACAGCTGTCCAAGCTTTCTTGCCACATTCCCAACACTTATTTAGCGCCATAACCATCCCAACCAATACGCTTATTATAATATCCTTTCGCATGTGCCCATATCAATTCGATAGCATTGAAATCGCAGTGATACGGAGGAAGTCTTGAAACTTTATGCCTATGTGCTTGAAGTAATTCATTAATAACATAAA
The DNA here is from genome assembly GCA_004143645.1 of Protaetia brevitarsis. Taxonomy (NCBI): domain Eukaryota; kingdom Metazoa; phylum Arthropoda; class Insecta; order Coleoptera; family Scarabaeidae; genus Protaetia; species Protaetia brevitarsis. The sequence continues at coordinate 1,788,227 of RXPK01000063.1, forward strand.
TCTTAACCATAAATTACTTTACGCACATCCATTTTATTTCTCTCTGACACATCACATGTTTTGGGCATCAATCGTGGTTTGTACAGGGCTGTTGAAGCACTCGATGAAGGAACAGCAGATGTAGCTTCCTTCTTGCGCTTTGTGTTGTAAATGGTACCCATAGAAATGCCCAAAGCATTCGCAACTTTCTACAATTTGTATGTAAGTTTTAATTTAATAATAACCAATTATAATTTACCTCATATTAAAGGACTTCCATTTCGCTTTTCCTCCTCGAAATACATTCGTAAACGACTGACCAACTCTTGGCAACAAGAACTAAGTCGTTTACCCGGGCATCTTGAACTGTAACATAAAAAAAATGTTTTAAGTCTTTGTATGTTTCTTTAACACCTCTAAACTTACCACAAACTAAACAATTTACTTCACTATAGCTCTGAAAAGAACTTTTGGTAAAAGAAATAATAGAAGTAAACAAAAATTCAAACCTATAGATAGGGTAAATAAACAGTAAAAAGCATATGTCAATGTCAACGGAGCGGTAAAATGGGTTAAAATGGCGTGGTTGCATGCACTGAAGTAAACATTGTGAAAGCTCTTATTTACGCATTACTCGACCGTATTCTATCTCACTTCAACTAGTTTGTTGATACTTAATAAAATATGGACGTATAGCTTAAGTAGCTACGACTTATGTTATATACTTCTATCTCGCTTGTGTGTATGAATGGTTCCAATTTTTTGAAACTATGCTTGTCTTTACTTTACCGATCTGTTAATGACGTAATTACAAACATTCATGATTTCCACTTTATCTTTTGCGGCAATGCTTTAAAAGCTTGTGTGATTTAACGATTAACGTGCATTTTTTTTTTCAAAAGGAGGAATTAAATTCTCTATTGATTCTGCTGTGCATGCATTAAAAAATGGTTGTCGGTGAATTTAGTAGAGAAAAATGATCCAGGCTTGGTGGTACATAATATGTACCATGGCGCAAAGGTAAACCTGGACGATCGCCGTATAGATTACCTACATATCGTTCAGGTTTACCTTTTTATCATAGTACATGTGTATTGTGTATATGCATCACGCAAAATATAATACCCATACCGCGCTTACATTAGCAGCTGCCGTCAAAGGACTTTGTTTAAGGATTTACGGCTATTATATGTGAAACAAATATTTGAGGACGTTAAGTGCTCCTGTTTCGCTCCACTCTACGCCAAAGACAAATACATTTCGGAGAACCGAGGGAATTTAATTTTAAATCCGGATTATTGCCGAAGTCCCGACGAAGGCGGCCGTTGGCCGTCAAAGGCGCGAAATTAAAAACAAAATCGCCTTCCGCATACAAATAAAATTTAATTGCCTAATAGGAAGTCGAATCCGGCGCGAGACGAGACTTAAATTCCCCTCCCCGATTTCCAAAAGCATTCTATTTAATATGTCGAATTACTTCAAAGTGAACGTCGGACCGGCCTTTCTTTGCGGCCAGGCGGATGCTCACGGTTTAATGCTTTTTTCCGTTGTTTGTAATTCGATTTCACCCTCGGATCGTTCAAACGCAAATAGCGTCGTTAAAAGCTTGAATATGTGAACGATGCGATGTACATTAATTTAAATGTCTTTCAATAACAAACGCGGACGAACATACATGAATTTACAAATTCCGTAAAATTTTTCATAAAAAAATACCCTCGAACTGTTTTACAAATACATTTCACTTCATAATAATGTAAAATATTATTTTCGCTTCCGTCCTTCCCGCTGAAAGTATCTCGTATTTATTTTCATCTCAGCCGAGCCCAATGCAACGGGAAAAATATTGAAATTTATGGAAATTCGCCCGCTTAAAAAAATTAATCAGACCCAGATATATTTTTTAATTAAACCGTCAAACGTACATTGAAAGACTCAAACTTCAAAAATGGACAAGAAAAACAACATTTATCCCTCTTTTAGCGCTGGTTTCATTAAAACCAGGTTTCCTTTAATGGTACATTACTTGTCATAGCTTCATCAACTTCTAAGAAATGGAAAGCGCTTGTAGAGATTTGTTTTGTCTCTAAACCAATCTTCAAAATGTGGACATACTGCTGTGGACGAACACCTTGTATTCGCGAGAGTTTTTTTTAAGATGCACAGATGTGCATATTTTTATCCGATTTGCTTTTGTCGATGCTTCGTGAGAGTTCCCACAGATTCAATTATTTTATTTTATATAAGATTTAGTAATTGTTTTGATTGTTTAAATTATTTATTTAAATGTTCAGGTTGTTTTAAATTAATTTCACTCTTTAATATACTTTTATTTGCTCATGTACTTTATGTCCTTCTTAGAAGAATTCTTCCTCTATGATCTTTGTGCGTTGCGATTGCACGCAGCTGTTATTATATATACGACTGTTATCCCTGGGAGGCGCTCAACTCCGAGATTGATGCCGTGTGTAAGTACATGTAAATTTTTATTTATTGCTCCCACTTTATGATTTCATTTGAACTACAAAAATTTTGATTCGGTTAATTTGAAATTATATCATCCATTAAGGAACTCACTCTATAATAATTGGCATTATATTATTGTGTGCACAATTTACATGTAAGATATTTTATTATATGTATTTGTTCTGGAAGGTATTTTTTTGTTAAAAGAGTTTGATTTTTCGTTTTTTTAGATTATGCTGTGTTGTAATTATTTTTTAATCATCTCGGGTTGGGTGAATAGAAGCATTGTGCTTGCTTGTAGTTTTCATTTATTAATTTACTTGCTTTCTCCACGATTAATCTAGTTTGTATTAATTTTGAAACCACATGGATCTTTGTGTAAAAAAAGGATTATCTTCCTGAACTGTTTTGTCTTTTGTTTGTTAAAGGATTTGCATTGTCCTTTTGTAAATTAGAGTCTAATGCAGGTTTTGATTTCGACCAGGGCCTTTTGTCCACGGTTTTTTTATCCTGCCATTTGTAACTAAATGTTTTTGTTTTTTTTTTATATAATAAAATTGTTTTTAAGGTCATTTTAAATTCTATTCTTTTATTTTTGATTAAACCTTTTTCAATTTTTGGAGTCATTAAAGAGAGTGAGATTTCTTTCACCCACAGTTTACTTTTCATGATTAAATTCAAGTTTTAATTGCGAGGGTAACCCTGAGTTTAATTGTTCTTTTGCGTCTTTAATTTTTATCCGCTGAGCTAGTCAATTTAATTTTTCATTTTTGTAATTTCATTCTGCATTTTCTTTTGTACCTTCTGTACACAGCAATACGTTATACAAAACAATGAACTATATTTCGTAGAGCAAATGTCTTTATTTTGCTTTTCTTAATGCATATATTATGCAAATTTCGAGACAAAAAACAAAATTTCGACAAGCATATCATACCTTATCAATATTGTAACAAATTGCGACCAAAATGCGTCAGAACAGGAACTCACAATAAGGTGGAGCAAGATCTGGATTGTATGGCGGATCAGCCACAGCTTCAACTTCTTCCATGTTTTGCAGTTCTTCCTGCGCCAAACTCAATAGAGCAATATGCTCTAGTACATATTTCAAATCAATATTTTTGGCCCAATAAATACAAAAAAGCAAGATTAATATGCAATATACGAAAAAACAATTGAGTGACGCATTTCCAAGAAATTTTGACATTTATATTTTTTTTAAATTGAATAACCCGTATGTTTTTAAAAAAAATGAATGAAATGAAGAAATGAAAACACAATATTGTCTTAGAACGAATAATAAAGAAGTTATGATGGTTTTCATTTTGTAAAATGTAGAGCAGTGTAAAGAGTCAATTTTTAACATAACAGATACATGTCTTTGTGGTTGATGTTTATTTTAACATATTATATTTTAAAGTAATGTCGTTGGAATTAAATTGAAAAGGAAAAAGTAATTGCATAATTTATAAATATTGTTCAAAGGTATCACCGTCATTCTCAATACATTTTCGTGCTCGCCTGAGTACACTCTGGGTAGCTCTTAAGATTGTCCTTCCATCCAATTGGCGGAAAACCTCCCTAACCTTATTTTGTAATACGTTCACGTTGTTGTACCGGGTTCTGTATATCTGATCTTTTAAATATCCCCAAAAAAAAAAGTCTAAAGGTGAAAGGTCAGGAGAACGTTCTAGTTTAATTCGTGCCCTAATTCACGGTGCATATGAACAAATAATAATAATCTTGCTTTTCTTAGCCAATAGGTTTTATAGTTTTAAATAAAATTCTTGAGTTTAGTGGCCATGTTCTTCTTAATTCAAATTCAATTTCCGTTCGAAACGATAGGAAACCATGTTTTTGAATTAAGAATAATGAAACATATGGCCACTAAACTCAAGAATTTTATTTAAAACTATGAACAAATAATGAACACCAAAAATACGTAAATTTCTTACAACAATTAAAAACATCTTTTACCTTGAATAGTGATTATGATGATATGTCACACGAAATGGAGAACATCTCAAAATAGCGTATCATAGGAGAACTAATGCTGCACAACGTACTCCCAAAGAAGTCTAGAATTTGTCACACACGAAATTGCTGGGATTGTGGATAATGCTTCCCAATAAAGGACTTTCTAACAACTTATCAACAAATCGCCGTGCTTATCTTTCTTATGTTTGCAGCGATATTTGTCATAATTTGTCTTTAGTTTTACATTTACTTAACTTCTTTTTTTATGTGTTCTTTTCTCCACATCTGTATTTTAATATTATATACTTATTTCATTTGGCTAGTAATACAACTCACCCCTATGCTTCTTATTGATGTCTCTGTGATAGTTTTATCGTCAAAAATTACAAAAATAAACATTAAACGCATGATAAAATAGGTTATTGATAATAAGTATAAAAAAGTTACGGTCCTAGATTTCACCCTTGCATCATCCCAAATATCACCGTGTATGAGGCAAATAAAATGTATTGTAGGTTAATGATTTTATTATAGACTAAATTAACAGAAAATGCTTAAAAGCATTGCTAACAAAGTAATGAAACCATTTGCTTGCATTTGTTGTTATAAACAAAAAAACAAAAACTTAATTTAATGAAAGGAAAACATGATTCTCTTTTAAAACACATAATAAAATAAGAACTTGCAATTATATTACTTGAAAACATACTAGAAATATTTATTGCTCTATTCTCTACTTTGCCTATAAGAGTTACCATCGCATAAAGCAGTAAATTTTAGCTATATAACCATAAGTAGCTAAGCGAAAACATAAACCCCTAATCAAATAGAGAGGTCTCCGTATATAAAGATACGCATGCAGACTAAAGGGAGAGAATAATCAGCAATTAACTAAATCCGGATTATAAATATTATTATGTGCTTAACTGGTAAATGCGTTTGTTCATTGGTTTAGCGCGAGAACCTTAAATCCCGTGTTTTACGCGCACATGGACAGAATATTACACAACTCCCTGCTCATATACGTATATACTTCCGTGTAACCGTATTAATGAAGTTAAGCGAGCAATTTAATTAGCAAAATGACCAGCTGATCGGCGGAATGCCTTTAGCAGCTTTGTATTCGCGCAAGTTGTAAGTACACATATGTATACATTGGTAGGTGTTTCTGGCATGTTATGACGTTATGAGTTTACCTCCATATCATTGTATACGAATGGCGTACTTACTCACAATCAGTTATCAGATAATGATGGAAGAATAATGTGTCTGGGAAATGGTAAATATGCATGATGAGTATGATGACATAAGCGACTGTCATTAAGCGCATGGAATTAAGTAGACGTTATCTTTTTAATGGATATAACTCGAACATGCAATAACTCGAATGGTTATGTAGTATGAATATATTTTTTTTTTTAATATATTTAATATAAACACATAAAATTTTTCTTTTAAAGCAATCCATTACCAAGTTAGTATTTGTTTTAACTGCTGGACTGTTCTAAAAGATAGTGGAAACTGTTTTATATACACAATTCCGTAAGACCCAATCTCGCCAGTTGAGGTACTTTGAGATTGACAAGCTTGAAACTACAATCATGAAATAAAATCGACTCTACAAAATTGTCTTTATACAATTTTGATAATTATAATGACACTTAATCAAAATCATTTGTAATAAATGAATAAACAGAGAGTTTATTGGCAGAGAATTACAAAAAAATTCATCAAATTTTAAAAATTAATTTAATTTAAAAAAGTTCAGTTAACCGTTTCTCAGTTAACTTAAAGTTTTCTGTTTAAATATGAATGTAATGCGCTTTAAACTTCAAATTAATATTACAAAAAATGTTAATATTTTACCATTAATTGTTTGAATAGTATTTACCTTTGTAAGATTACTTTCCAGTGGTTAATATAACTATTAAAAAGAGTTAATTGAACATGTTTGAATAGTCCACACAAACAAGAAAATTGTTGAATTAACTATAAAGTAGATATACCTATCCTATTAAAAATAATACGTTAATTTAAGCAGTTCTTAACATTATCTTAACAATGGGCTATATTTATTCCGATCGTTCTATATTAACTTTTGCATTGAAATGTTATTTTTAGTAGTTTGAATCATTAAATATTATTATTGGGTGCTTGAGTCGTTGTATATAAATTTTAACTGTTTTTCTTAAACGTAGCAGCGAGGAATTCTTAATGATTTAATTTTCATGGTTGTGAGGTGTTGTGACATTGCTCGATGAAGTTCGGCAATATTTACCGCAAATGACATAAAAAACATTTATGCTACTAAGGAGTCCGTTACTACATAAAAACTAAATGCTAAACAAGGCTTGCTTCTGGCGGCATTATTATAATTAGTAGTTCCTAATAAATGGAGCCATGTTTGGCTTTTTGTGTATTAGGATACTTATTTTAAAAATGCAAAATCTCCTTAATTTTTAAATTAGAACGGATTTAGATTGATTAAATTATTGTTGTATTTAATATGAAATTAGAACATTCACAACTTCTTTATGAAAATTGGAGTAACAAATATTTACTAGTTTAAGTCGTTTTTTTCCGAAAATTTGATTTTGTTATTAAGTCATAATAGTGAACTACCTATTGCTATTAATAAACTTTATTACTACATAATTTCAATATTAAACAAATTGTGTTAAATACTAAAAAAATACATAAATTCTAGAATAAATAAAACTTTTCTATCTACATTAAATGACAAATAAAAGCATAAATATGTAAAACTAAAGGATCCCAATAAACCTTTCGAAGCCTAATTTAAAAATAAGAACTCGGCTAACATTCATTCTATAATATTTTTACAAAAAGAACTTTTATGCAGCATGATATGCAAAAAGTCATTGTATATTTCAAAATCAAACATCATGCGGTTTATCTATTAAATGCCACTTTTGAACTCACCCTAACAGCCAGAAATATTACATAGATATTTTTAAAAATATATTTTATAAATATTTTTCGTGAGAGGTTTTTGAATATATTTTTCATATTTTTTTCTAAATATAGATAAAATATCCAATTAAAATATTTATTCCATATTTTAAAATTAATGTGAGAGCTATATTTTTTCTAAAATATTTGTAAAATATTTATATGAAAATTGAGATTTTTGTGCAATCTATTTAATTTGTCAAAATGCACTAAAATTGGTTCTTGGTTATTTAGAATGTATAACGTCGATAACGAAAGTTTTGAAGACATACATCGAGTTGTTTAAAGAGCAAGAACTCCGTTTATTCACACTCCCCCCAGGACCACCTATATTTATTTCATATTTTATAAATATTTAAATAATATTAATCTTTCTTGGAATATTAAGTTATATTAAATAAATATGCATAAATATATTATAGAAATATATTAGGAAATATTTAAAAAATATATATGTTATGTAGCATTAATAATATTTTATTGCAAATGTTTTCTCAATATATTTTTCATAACTCTGCAAGAATATTTGCTTTGTTTTCTTTAAATATTTATTTTCATATAAAAAAAAAAGAATTGAATTTTGCTTTTGTAGCATTTGGTGCGTAGACGAATAATATAAATGGGTAAAAATATGCATACATATTAAGTAGGTATGTGCCTATTTAAAATGATAGTTTAAAGATTAAATTAGATAATATATATCTAATATGATTTAATTAGTATCTAAGTTGAGCGCTTGTAACTTTTCTGTTAATATATCTGCGTTTTTGTGTTATATTATTTGTAATATTTGTAAGTTGCGAAACGTCAACACAACACCTCTATTCATTACGGTGCCGGTGTTATGATGATTTAGTATTGTTTATGCGTCTATGCATTAGGTTACGTAGAATGCATACGCGCACGTGCGTATCAATCAACGTTTTCATTCGTTTGTCCGTTACATGTTATAAGTTTATAATAGTATACGATTAGGGCAGATTAGGGTTAACTGTGTAATTAATTGTTGCGGGGTGTGTTTTAGTTTTTGTGGTGACTACGAGGTAAGCAAAACTTTGCAACATGTCATGGCACTTCTAAGATAATTGGAATGCTCATTATCGTATGTACAGAAATCGTTTAATAATATAATTTGTAGGAATTTTATTGCATCATATATGTACTGCATCAACCAGATAAATTGTTAGTTGATTTGCTTAAGAGATTCTCTCGGTAGATAAGCGTCATAACCTCGAATAGAGGTTAGAATACGTCGTGTTGTTTTATTGTTTTGTACGTAGAATGTTTTTTAAAATATTATGAAATAAAGTAAAAATAAGTATCGTAAGTATTAGAATGTAGCTACACTCCAATTATTGTAAATGCTCCAAATGTATTAGTAGGTGTTGATAATGTTGTACGATGTTTTATTCATGTTATGATTTAATACAGTTGGCATTGTTTTAGAGGCCACAAGGAAACGCCATGAGAGCGCCACGACCGAAGATATGAAAAAAGCCATAGGGTTGTACCTGGCACCAGCCAAGGCTAGACTTAAAAATGAGTATTTTTCATTTTTATTGGCTTATTCAAATAAAATGATAATAAATACGTTTATAAAAAACAAACACTTCAATTAAAAAATAGTGATTAATTGGATAAACCTTCAGTATACCTTAAAAGATACCAGAATTATTGATTATTAACTTGTATGGTGAGTGTGAAAAAATAAGTTCTTGCCTTTTAGACAACTCTATGTATGTTTCAACTTATCGTTATCGACGTTATACATTCTAAATAACCAAGAACAATTTTAGTTCATTTTGACAAATTAAATAGATTGCATAAAAAATTTCAATTTTCTAATAATTATTATTTTACAAATATTTTAGAAAAAATATTGCCCTTACATTAATTTTAAAATATGGAATAAATATTTTAATTGAATATTTTATCTATATTTAGAAAAAAATATGAAAAATATATTCAAAAACCTCTCACGAAAAATATTTATAAAATATATTCTTAAAAATATCTATGTAATATTTCTGGCTGTTAGGGTCACCATACAATTTAATAATCAATAATTCTGGCATCTCTTAAGGCATACTGAAGATTTATCAAATTAATCACTATTTTTTAATTGAAGTGTTTCTAAATAAAAAACAAACGTATTTCTTATCATTTTATTTGAATAAGCCAATAAAAATGAAAAATACTCATTTTTAAGTCTAGCCTTGGCTGGTGCCAGGCACAAGCCTATGGCTTTTTTCATATCTTCGGTAGTGGCGCTCTCACGGCGTTTCCTTGTGCCCTCTAAAACAATGCCAATTGTATTAAATCATACCATGAATAAAACATCGTACAACATTATCAATACCCACTAATACATTTACAATAATTGCAGTGGGAGCTACATTCTAGTACTTATGATACTTATTTTTACTTTATTTCATAATATTTGAAAACATTCTACGTACAAACAATAAAACAACACAACGTATTCTAACCTCTATTTGAGGTTATGACGCTTATCTACCCGAGATGAATCTCTTAAGCAAATCAACTAGCAATTTTCTGGTAGATGCAGTACATATATGATGCATAAAATTCCTACAATTATATATTAAACGATTTCTGTACATAGCGATATTGAGCATTTTCCAATTATCTTATAAAATGCCATGACATGTTCAAAGTTTTGCTTACCTCGTAGTCACCACAAAAACTAAAACGCCCCCGCAACACATTAATTGCCACAGTTAACCCTAATCTGCGCTAATCGTATACTATTATAAACTATAACATGTAACGGACAAACGAATGAAAACGTTGATGATACGCACGGTGCGCGTATGCATTCTATGTCACCTAATGCATAGACGCATAAACAATACTAAATCATATAACACCGGCCGTAATGAATAGATGTGTTGTGTTGACGTTCGCAACTCACAAATATTACAATATATAATACAAAACGCAGATACATTAATAGAAAAGTTACAGCGCTCAACTTAGATACTAATTAATCATATTAGATATTATTATCTAATTTAATCTAAACTATCATTTTAAATAGGCCATACCTACTTAATATGTATGCATATTTTAACCCATTTTATATTATTCGTCCCTCGCACACAAATGTACAAAGCAAAAATTCAATCTTTTTTTTTTTATATGAAATAAATATTTACAAGAAAATACAAAGCAAAATATTCTTGCCAGATTATGAAAAATATATTGAAGAAAACATTTGCAATAAAATATCATTAATGCTACATCCATATATATTTTTTAAATATTTTCTAATATATTTTCTATAATATATTTTATGCATATATATTAATAATAACTAATATTTAAGAAAGATTTAAATATTTTTTAAAATATTTTATAAAATATCAAATAAATATAGTTGGTCACTGGGGCATACTTAATTCCTTAGCTGTACATCAATTTGGTCCACTCTATAGAATAAATAATTGTCGTGGCAAATTAATATCCCCTATACAATTATATGTATGTATGCTATAATAATTTGAAGAATGCTACACCTACAACATCCGGGAATTTGGCGTTCCGATTATTATTTTATAAATTATCGTCTGGCAAAGTGCAGATGGGCGTCGACGACAAACTAATAGGTCCCGGTAACACGTGCTCTCTAACTAATTAAGGTATAATTAGGAATGTGTGTGCCCCGTATGCCTGAACTTTAACATAATGTACGACGCTAAATTGAAATTTCACCTAAGTAATTTGTTTGAAACGTGAAGCGTTGTCCCGTGTGTATATTATCTAATAGTTTCGATATTTTGCATACCAGCCATATTCGTGCGTAACAGGAGAACACCGCAACAGCTTGTAAAATGAACAAACATTGCAGAAATCTCTCGAAGTAAATTTAAATAATGCGATATCATTAAAGAAAAATTAAGAGAAATACTCGAACTTGGTTTCATGCGATCATACGATAATGAATGGAGTTCCTCAGTTGTGTTAGTCCAGAAGCCAAACGGCTCATATCGCTTTTGTGTGGATTATAGAAAGTTAAATCCTGTAACCCCAAAATCTTCATGTCCTCTTCCAATAATTGATGATATTTTAGCATATTTAGGGAAAAACAAATATTTTTCAACTTTAGATTTAAATTCTGGATATTTCCAATACGGTATAAAGGCGGAACACAAACAGCCTCTGTTATTAGCGACAGTCTCTACGAATTTAATCGTATGAATTTTGGTCATTGTAATGGCCGAACTACCTTCCAACGTCTTACCGATACGGTGTTTAAAGATCTTAAATGGAAGGAGTGGTGATTTATTTAGATGATGTAATAGTAATGAACGAAACATTCGAAGAGTATATTTTACGCTGGCAGAAAGATTTTGATAGAGTGAGGGAAGCAGGGTTAATTTTGCATCCTGCAAAATGTCATTTTGGTTTAGAAAATGCAACCATTTTAGGGTTTTTATGGCAGGAATTTTACCAAATTCAAATAAAGCTTTATAATTTCCAGAAGCTAAGAAACCGAAAGATATTCAAAGATTCTTTGATCTCTGTAATTATTATAGACGCTTCATTTATAATTTATATAATAATTTTATGTATGTTTAACGATTTTATTTTTTTTTTGGAATTATGGCTTAATTCAAACAACTTTATTTAAAAGAGTATGTTGTCTATTGCTGAATCTTCACAATTTTTGCAGTTCCTTACCAAAGCAAATAATGTACATTTTTTTGAAAATTAAAAATAAGCAATACAATAAATTTATCAAGTTATCAAATAAAAATTAAAAACCTGAAATAACTTTAGGAAATTCAAAATGGATAGAAAATTTGTCCGATACTGACATTCTCACTGATATAACCGAAGTATTAAGTTTGGGACCAAACTATGCTATAGATTATAGAAAAAACGACAAACTGCCAATAGAAACAATAATAGCTAATGTCGAAACTGGAACCAATCTCACACAAATAAACGAAGATCACAAAAATAACAAAGCAAATACAGCAGAAAGTATACAATCCAAAATTATTCATAAAAAAATTAATAAAACTAAAAAGTTTATAAAAATAATCACCATATTGAAACCAGATAAATGTAATAAAACGGTAATTCTTAACACAAATAATTTTTCATATATTTTTCGCTCAAAGCTGATCCTACTAGTAATTACCAAAAGAAAAATAATACATTAATTGAAAAATGGGAAAAAAATCTCATATCACCATCAGAAGCTAAATATTTAAAAACACATAATGCAATATCACCAAAATATATGGACTTGCCTAAGTTACACAAACCAAATATTTCCTCTCAGACCCATAGTTTCTTGCATACAGAGTCCCTTTTACAAATTATCAACATTTTTAGCTTCCTCTATTTCTAAAACCAAAATAACTTTTACATAAAAAAATTCATTTGATCTAATACCAATATTAAATAAATTTAAAATACACAATAATGAAATTTGTTGTTCCTTTGATGTTGTATCTATGTACACTAACATTCCCATCGATTTAGTTAAAAGCATAAAAGAGGTGGAATGAATTAAAAGATTATACCAATTTATCATTAACAGAATACTTAGCAGCAATAGAAATTACCTTAACTACCACATATTTCCAACATAATGATAAATTTTACAAACTAATCGAAGGGTTAGCAATGGGACCACCCATATCCAGTGTAATAGCACAGCTGGTACTGAAAGATTTGAAAGTATCGGTAATCAAAAAATTAAATTATAATATAAAACTGTATAAACGATATGAAGACGATTGTCTACTAATATTACCCAAGAACAAAATTTAATTACATATAGTCTCAATCAATATTGTACACAAAAAAAAATCCAATTCACTTTAGAAATAGAAAAAAAAATAAACTAAATTATTTAGATATCACAATTATAAAAAATGAAGGCAAATTATTCACAACTTGGCACAATAAAACAATACAATCAAACAGATATTTACATTACGCTTCCATTTTACCAATGAACTATAAAAAGATGGTGTTATAGCATTAATTGACAGAGGCCTAAAATTAACAAGCCCAGAATATAGACCAAAATTTTAAAAAAACATCCACTACTTTTTAATAAGCAATAGTTTTCTTCAGTTATTTATTAATAAAATACTTAAGAAACGTTTACACAAATTATGCAATGATACTAAAATAAATAATCAAAAAAAATAAGTCAAATAACACAAAATATATTGCCATTTCCTACGTTAAGAATTTATCAGAAAAAAATTAAGTCTATATCAAAAACCATTTAATATTACTATAGCACATAAAAACAGTAATAATTTAAAATGTTGTTTCACAAAATTAAAATCAGAAACTCAAAGGGAAAAAAAATCTCATTTGGTTTATTCCAAGCCATGTTCCAATTGTGAGAGAGTGTACATCGGACAAACAAAACAATACTTAAAACAACGAATACAACACCATAAATCATCAAACAATATTACAGCTTTAAAAAAAAAAACATGAAATAAACAATAAACATAGTTTTAACTTTAAAGATACAAACATTTTAATTAACGAAAGAAACTATTATACAAGAAATGTTTTAGAAATGATTTATATTAAAAAAGAAAAAAATAGTATAAATTTCAGAACAGACACAAATAACTCATCAAAAATTTATTCATATTTGTTTTAAAACTGAATTTAACTGTTACAATACATTGTATATTATATTATTATTGACCTACATATATATTTTAAACACGTACAAAAATTCACTGTTAACAAAAAATTATTTGTTTTACCTTTACCGAGAACAGAAAATACATACTCTTCAATAGTTTGAATGTTTAAATAGTATACGTCATACATATATGTTATGAAACAAATAGAAAATAAAGAAAATAGAAACAAATAATTAATTACGTAAGTCTTAATTATCTTTGTATTAACAGTAGATTTAATGAAAATTGCAGATAAAATGAATTAGAAAGCTTGAAAAAGACAATAAATTTTCGAAACGTCGTTTAAATAAAGTTGTTTCAATTAAGCCATACTTCCGAGAAAAAAAATCGTTAAAAAGAATAATAATTTCATGGCAATATCAACCCTTTCTCAGAATTCGTTTAAGAAAGACAAATTGACCTTTCTATGACCTCCAAGCGCTCAACCAAAGCTATTAGTGTGGAACTGTTTTATGCATCCCTTCTTGTGTTAAAACATTTATTTCTACCCTCTTTTATAAAAAACTGCTTTCAATTTTTATAATATATAATAATCTCGCTTATTATACATTTTAGACCATATAAGTGTTAGTACTTTTCAAAATATGTTTCTTTATTATTTCTTGTTATATCAAAATTTCTCCTTAAAACATTTTTTTTTAATAAACGCGCACATTGAGGCATATAAATTTTATTTTTTCGAAGATATTTCTTAACATTTTTGTTACACCTCTTTCCACGAAAGCACTATAAATCCTACTGAGATCTCTTTTTCCACGTCCAATATGCTAGAAAGAAAACCAAGTAAAATAAAGTATACGTAATTTATTGTAGTAAATTTACAACGCTATTAATTATATGTGATGTTCCCATTTACGGCGGTAATTTTTTATTTTGTAGAAAACCACATGTACATACTGCTGTGAACTGATTGTCCAAGCATATAAGTTTAAAGAAATTAAAAATGACAAAATTAATCTAGCTAGTTCAGCAAATATGAATTTAAAAGGGCACAAGAGATTCTTAGATCCCAGAGTAACTTTCATGAAAAGTAAAAGTGGGCGTTTGTAAAATTTGACTTTCTTTAAAATCCCCAAAAATTGAAATGGCTGATTCAAAAATAAAAGAACTATTTAAAGTGATATTTATAATCATAAAATTTATTGTTTAAAAAGAAAAAAGAAAAAAAAAACATTTAATTAACAACAACAGGGGAAAAAACCTTAAGACTGAAGGTCTTGGATTAAAATAACCCCTTCGTGAATTTACAATTAAAAAGGACAATGCAAATCCTTTAGCAAACAAAATGGTAGATTCGTTCTAGAAGAAATTTCATATACCACAAAAAAATCACGTGGTTTCAAAAATTCAAAGCAAACTACAATTTAATTAAATTAAAGTAGAGAAACAAACAAAATCAAAATGAAATTTAAAATACAAACTCTTAGCTTCTTTTCACCTACCCAGAGGTGATTAACAATAAATTTGAAAACTACAAAAAAAAAACGGAAAATTTAAACTCTAAACGCGATCACTTCTAAAACGAAAATTATTAACGAGCCTTACATATAAATTGTGCACAACGATATAACACTTATTAATAAACTGAGTTGCTAGATGGACGATTTTAAAATTTCAAAACAACGAACTACATCTTAAAATTAAAATGAATTACCAAAAACGGTAACCAAGAAAACTAAACAAAACAGTACTCCCGCTCGTCAATCTGGTAACTGCGAGGCCTCAAGGTAACACCGTCATATATATAAAATTTACAACATCTGCGTGCGATGAAGCCGCAACGTATCGCAAAGAAAATACTAGCATATAAACTATATACAATACTGGTACACGAAAATGTACAAATAAATGAAATTAACTTACACCAACGAACAATAAAATAATACTAACAATAAATCAATAACAAAATCTTTTCAAAAAATAAACAAATTTAAAATTGTGGAAACTCTATCATTGTTTTGACAAGGCTGATTTGGAATAAATAAAAATACACATTTAAATTTCCGGAAACCCGGGTGCCATGCCATAGCAATACGAATTGGTATGTTCAGACCGAGTCTTGACTTGTAAAATTTTGTGGAAAAAATAGAACATGTCAGTAACTGCTTACGATATAGATTTTCTTCGTTACTTTCAGATCCTCCTAGAAAGCCATACCTCCTGATAGACAACAGAATACTCGATCCGGGCAACCTCTTCATACCGGTAAAGGAAAACACCGACCTAACGGTATCCTGCGTAGTGGATGGCGGAAACCCAGACCGTCCCTATCCTGGGAATTGACTTTGGGATCGCTCGCCCTGCTGGACGCCCCGGAAGTGCCCTACCAGGCGCTCAACCTCTCCGAGACGGTGAGAGAGCAAAAAGTCGGCGCGCGAAACGACGCCCGCCTGGAGAGGGTCATGCGTGCCCATCACAACGCCACGCTGACGTGCATCGTCCATCACATCGCTTTGTTACAGCCCCTTAATGTATCGCTGCTTCTCGATGTACAATGTAAGTTTTGTTTATTTTTCTTACTTCCTCCCTATTTGGCGGCCCCCTCGAATCGTTGGCCGAGAGTGACGCAAGGACAATGGCGCTCGCTTCGGACCACTCGCGGAGATCATTAGTTTTGTGCGCCCTGCGCTAATATTTTATATTTATCTTGTTCTTGGGGAAATAAATGCTTCCGGAACGTATTGTGGAAAATGTAAAGGTTTACCGTGGTTTAATGGCCTAAAATAAGAAAAGGAACGCATTAGCTATATTTTAGTAAAGTGTTTTGCAAAAATTTCTGTCTTTTTCTAGTCTGAATGGACATTACTCTTGTGATGTTCCACTGTAGTTACATCATTTTTCGCGCTCTTGTTTTATTTAAACGAAAAAATTAATGCAAAGTGACTGTCTTCTTCTAAGAAAGGAACATGCCAATAATTAGTTTTTAAATTTTATATTTTGCTTCTGAGTGGTATTAGAATTGTGGGTGGATTCACTTTCGGCCGTTTGCACCGTTCGTGATTAAGTTATAATTAACATTTAATCATAATTAAACTTTAAATTCCTTTGCACCGACTGCTTAACTAATAATTAAATCCTTAATTCGTGATTATCTTTAATCAGTACCAAGTACGAATTAAGTCATAATTAAAGTTGGCGCAAGCGTAGTTTCTTTGTCTACAATCGTGTTTATAGGCGATTATAGGTTATGTTATGGGGTTTTGGTTATAATACAAATATCTGTGACCGTAAATTGAAATAGCTGGCTAATTAAAGTGTTCATTTAGAAGATTAGAACAAGGAATAGCGGCATACAAGAAGTGTATATTTGACAGGGTTTTAGAAAGTCCAAGGTAAATTAAAAATTAATTCCCGAAATAAAAACTGACAATAAATGTATTTGAGGATTACTCATGGTTTCAGGTGGGAATGACCCGGAGGTATTTCGTAATAGGAAAGGATATCTTTCTATAAATTCACAATTTTTATGTGATGCTAATTTAAAAATAATGGATATCGTAGTACGATGGCCAGGGAATACACACTTTAACGATCCATTCTTTTCCATAAGCGACAGTGGATATGCCTCAAAAACATATTTATTGACCCCACTGTTAAAGTCTGAAACAGTTGTGAAAAATATTACAATGAAACGATATTACAACACGGAATGTCATTGAGAGCATGTTTCTCAGAAGAATATTTTCCAATACTGGCATATGGTTGTCGCTTAAAGCTGGATACCTTTATGGCAGTAATAGTTGGTACCTCAGTATTGCACAATATAGCCGTAAATGTGGGTGAAGTGGAAATCAATGAAGAAAAATTAAATCAAGAAATTTTAAATGGACAAACTTCATGAGATAATTATGACGCTGTTGATGATGTACCTGCTGCGACACAGCATTACTAATTAATTTGTATTTATATGCTATTATAGAAATTAACTTTTGAACATTTTTTTTGTATTTGTTTTCTTTGGCTTTGTATAAACGAAATATTTTATTTACTCTAAATGCATTATCACTTTGATTTTTTTAAAAGAAATATTGTGTATGTAATTAACCATTTATTTATTAAATGAAAGGAACAAAACATATAAGGAAATGATGGTAATAATAAAATAATTCTAACAACTAATAGCAGAGGTCATATAAAGTATCAAAAATTGGAGCATTTGCAGAAAAAACAAATAAAAGAATTGCATAATAAAAAAAAAACCTGCATTTACATATTAATTTCTATTTTAAAACTACTACTCAACTTTTTTTTATTTCAATATCTAATTCTGTAGCAATTTTCTTCAGCTTAAATTCCAATAACTTTCAAATGCCGCTTACTTGTTTGTACATTTAGCTGTAAACAAAGCTATTTTTTTTATATTGTGGCAGATAATCCAAGCTCGATCGAATTTTCGAAATCAGTTACAACCGCTTTCTTTGTCAGGAAATAGTGTACGCGAAGATGATTTAGATCAATTATACGGGGTGTCCACAAGATAAGAAATTTTATAATTTTTTGATTTCCTTGGGTATGCTGGTTTTTGTTTAATTACAAAGATGTTCTTTTTACATTTCGGAAATTTTATTTTTTCCTTTTTCAATTTATTTTTTATTATCCAACAACTTTAACAAACATTATACTTTAAAGTTTAACATTTTACATATTTTTACATTTTTTTTTTGTTGTGTTTGTTAACACCTTTGGGGTGTTAAATTGGAGTGTCAATAAAATTTTTAATTACGCTTGAACTTAAAATTGTAAAATACGTTAGTACACTTACAGGTCAACTAACAAACATATACTAAATCGCGAGGCCGTTCGATTTTGTTTTCCACTCAGATATTCGTAAAGAAACAGACAGTTTTTAATTAAAATTTATGCAAAATTCGCCTTCACAGTTTGTCATACGATAAGGTGCATGACGACTCAATTCGTTTTGCCATTAGAATTTACTACTATCAAATTATTATAAATGTGACTAAGGTTATTTATGTCGTTTTTATCATTAATTGAATTTTTATTACTTTTATATGCCACATTTCTTTGAACAGTCTTTTATAACAATTATTTCTATATCTAAAATTTCCGTTTTATTAAAGTTAAAATTATGATTGTTATTTAGTGCATGTTTTGCCAGAGCAGTAGAATTTACATTTTGTGTATTTATGCTGTATTTGTGAGAGTAAATTCTCTTTTCTATGTAGTGTTGTCCAATGTACATCCCTTCACAGTTTTGACAGTTAATTTTGTAAATTGTATGTGTTTGTTTATTTAAAATCTATTGGTTCTTTAGTTTTTGTAAACCACTTTTTATTTGCGTAATTTGGTTTATGAGCAATATTGATGTTGTATTGTTTCAGGAATTTTTGTGAATTCTCTGACAATTGTTCTGTGTATGGTATGGAAATATATTTTTTGTTCTCCTTTTCATTTTGGTCCTTATTTTGTGGGTTGGTTTTAGTTTTATTTTTATTTTGTGTCAATCTTTTTTTTTACATATTTATCTATAAATTGAAAAAAAAAACCGGCATACCTAAGCAAATGAAAAAATAATAATTAGTTAAACACCGGTTAAATAATTTTGAAGAAATTGATAAGAAATTTTAGTATATTTTTTATTTAAATGAGATACTCTTCAGATTGTTATGAAATCTTATTGTATGTTGAAAGTTAGTGTCAAAGTTTACACCATGGGCTATATGTTTATGTGTGATGGTTTTCGACTTATGCGCATTTGGATGTAAAAACGCCCTAGTAACAGACATAAGTGGATTTAATTCAGAATTACTTCCATAAGTTATGTAGAAGCCCAAACTGTGCATTCTGTATCAGCATACATAATTGCAAACATAATTGCACGATGTCGCTTATCATATTGACTTCAGGAAAACTGATAGGTACATTTGGCCCCAAAGTTTCCGATTGATTCTAGATTAGTATAGTAACATAATGAGCTTAAGGAGGCACCCCTTATGGAGGTGCCAAGTCATATGATTCAGAAATTCAATCTAGATAGAAAGTATCAAAGCATTTATAATACCAGATGAGAAGGACTAAGTGAAAGCTAGCCAATGAGAGTGCACTCGAATTGATATGCAAGCGACTCTGAAACTGACTAATATGATATAGGAGCCGGAATATATATAAAAAAAGCCCAGAAAAGCCTTTTGAAAACCGCTCTCAAAATCGTCAACTCGTCTAATTAGAAGGCAAAGTTAGACAGTGCCTTTTGAAGCAAAGTTTGTATGACCGCCTCAACTCTAATCTAATCTAGTCTAAATCTAATACAGGTATTCCACTTAAGTGGTTCCATAAAAGTTTATGATGTTTTTATTATTACTTATATTTGAGATTTTGGCACCATTATATGTTTGATTGGATCTATAAATGTGAAATGCCTAATACTCCACACTATGTTTTGTTTTCAGAGGCTGCAAATGTTCAAGGAACGTCATTAGCAAACTACTCAATAAGCTACGTATTTAAAAAAAAATGGTTTACTGATATGTGCCTACACGGAATTCCCAGTGAAACATCATCAACTACTATTAAAAATTAAATTCTTGGGATAGTCTTTGTCTTGTAACTTTTCAAACTTCTATTCCAGCAAGATATACCAACAGCTCTTCTTACGATAAGCAAGAAAACGACTGGATTGGTGAATGGCTAGACATATAAGACTTTCGTGTGCGAAATGGATTCCTCACGTTCGTCAGATCAAGTTTTACTTGCCTTTATTTGCATCAACTCAATATGTTAATCAACTTACAATCATTGATAACTAACTGTCCTCTCCAACAATCGAAACATGTTCCTATATTCTTGGTGCGAAAGCAGTTAACGGAATTCACACTAGAAGAACTTATTCATGTAGTGTAGACATATGTATCTTCGTTCGATAATGAAGAAAGTTTGGGTTCATTCTCAATATATGGAGTAAGATGTCCAGGTTGTAGTCTGATCGGTATAAGCATTTACAACAACAACTATGGTTGGCCTAGAATTTCAAAAGATGGATCGTCCTAGCGTGGTTAAGTAGTTGACTACGAGTTATCATCGTCCTGCGATGTAGAAGATGCTGGAGAAGAGTTCGAGGAAACATATGTTTATTCAGATATTTTTTTTATGGGAGCCGTTTGACCTGAAGTCTTCGGAAACATTGCAGGCTTTTTGGCTTTTTGTATTTAGTCTCCCATTCCACTTACCTACTAAATTATGTCAGCGATAGCCATTTCAATATACTAGTACCATACATTAATCTGTACAGGGCTCAGGCTAGTTGATCGAAGTAATTTTCTGGGTTTATTTTTGGAGTGCTAAAAATTGCTTGTCTTTTGCGTTCAGAATCTCTCATTCAAGCAGAATGTGGTAAGCATTATTGTCATGCTATTACATGGTCTTCAACAGACGATAATATTACCGAAGATTACAAAAGGAAAGTTGTTACGTTATGGTTATAAATTTTAGAAAGCAAAATCGATTTACCAATCATACAGATGGAAAGGAAATATAATAAAAGAGTAGAATAAATAGTGATAAATAGATTGTAAATTTTCAGCAGCAATGGACCAATCCCCATAAATGCACAAGATAAGTCTGCGGTGAGGCGAAGGGAAAGCTAGTACGAATAAAAATTGAAGTCCTAATCTGCTTATATGTATACACAAAGTGTAATGTCCAAAATATCAGAAACAATCAGTCGAAGTACACATACATTTCCTTCTGTCGAAGTGCATCTGCATTTCTGTTTGTTGCCATAACGTAGTACGTATATTCCTACATTCACACAGGCACACACGTATTGATTTTCAACCTAAAATGCAGTCACATAACAATATATGGAGTGTTTCACTGAAATGAGAAATTGTGCCAAAATTCATAAATTTGTGGACAACATGTATAATTATGTAAATTGCCGTTGTATCAACCATTTGATCGCAATGATAGCAACTATACCCGATTTCTGAAATTTGATCAGCATCGTAACACTCTGTATATACCAGTCAAAATAGGTTTCCAAATGAATGAAATGAAGTCTCCATGAAATTTTAAGATCAGATTGCACTCCCTAAAGGAGAAGTTGCACCACAACAAGAGTGGTGTCGTAATATTTTCCATCATGTGGAAGGCAATCTTTTGGGAATGAGATCGGGCCACATAATTTCAACATATCTTTTTAAGACAAATTTCGATATGGAAATCACGGACGGATAAAAAACCAAAAACTGGATTGGAGCTGGAATTTACAGTGTGGTGAGAAATACAATGATCAGCTTCACTAGCAAAATATGCCACTGTTTTTCAAGCAAAAACATACGCAAGTTGCATCAATATTGATCCGATATACATTGCTACCAACAAAGGAAGCTTTAGAATTGTAAATCGTAGATATCTACGATTTACAAGCTTCCTTTGTTGGTAGCAATGACAATCGGATTTGCATAATTGCTTGGACTTTTACTTTCGTTTTTGTATCCCATTTATTATTATTTATACTAATGTTATATGTCTATGTGTTACCTGGAATAAATGTAAAAAAAAGAATGTCTTTTTTTAAATTGCTATTTATTTATATCATGATATAAATCTTGCTTTTTTACATTCACAGCATAGCTACGTTTAAATGTAGCTGTTTTTAAAGGCACACACATAAAACCATCTCGTAAGTTGTTTGGAAATTAAATACCGGCATTAAAAAAGACATTAAGGTCTCCCCGCGCCCTCGCGTGCCACAAGCTGGCCCACTAAGTCTAATGTCACCATTATTCCCAACTCTGGTCGGTAAAATCTTCCATTACCCCGGGAGACTGCACGTATTGAAAGAGATACTCAGAGTCGAAATGGATGAAGTAATTCCTTTCAATAAAGGAGAAAAGGGCCATTTAAGTTTCAACAACATTAATGTCAACGAGAAAGAAGAGGATGCTGGTAAAGAGCAAAAAAGCGAGCGATACCTTCTATACATAACAAACCTTAATTTAGACAACCACCGTTATCCCTGCCATACTACTGGAAGAAGACAACCATTTGAATAATCTAATAGAGCCAGCGTTATTTGCTTTTGCGAACGGATGCAATTGTAAAGGCACATTTCGATATCCATTAGAGTTCATAAATACAATTGCGCTTCTCCTTCCATTTCGTTCCGATTCCCTCGTCTTGTTCTTTTTCCGTACCATCATCATCCGCGTACCTCGACGTTTCCGCCGTCTCAGTAATTGACCCTCGTTTTGCGAATTCGATACCCGCCTGAACGTTTTCTGATAATTTTGTTTCGTATTTCGCCAGCGAAGGCATTTTAACGGCGGCGCATCCGTAACGGCGTCAAAAGTATCCCGTAACAAAGATAATTTTCTTCTATTACGCGACATCAAAGGGAATTTCATTTGTGTTGTCACCTTTGGCATTATCTTTCTTAATTAAAAGCCTTTTCAATTACGGCGAGGTCGAGGGCCCAAGGTGATGGTTAGCGTTTTCGGGGCGCTTGGTCGCGGCTTTTCTAATTTAGATTGCCCCGAGAAAAACCGCAATTAATCAAAACTTAAAGAGCTAGTGGTAGAGCTAAGTGAGAATAATTTGAAATATGTACCTGTGAAGAATAATACCAAAGTGGAAAGAATTGCATAAGATGTAGACACTAATAGGAGGTCATTACGGATACAAAGTGCGGCAAAAAAGTAGCGCAATCTACTACAGGGCGTATACTGAGAAATAAAGCCCACGTCACACAGTGGTTCAATACCTTAAAAATGTGAATTTTATTCAGAAAACAAACTTTTTTTATTTGAACAGAAACTGTTACTATGCATTGTGGGATGGTTGGTTGTGTTGCTACTAATTATATTTTTGACGTAAATACTCGGAAAATAGTACAGTAGGCTATGATATTCCATAAACAATTCTCCTGTTTTGATTCTCTGATTTTACCCATTTATAGGGAAGTGTATATTGCATAGATCCAAACTTGAATAAAATCGACATAATATCGAAAGTTACTAAAGTTGTTGAAATGTGAAATAGATTTGGCATTGTACGCCACTTAGTTGTCATAATATGACATTCATCAGGTATCATCCATATCATGCTTATAATGTGTTTTCTTGACATTTAAAAAGTCGGTCAAAAACGGACATCGTGCAAATGGTATAAAATCATGTAGAAGGATGCTAGGAACTTGCATATTTCAATTTCAGATCCGAATGCATCCGAATTCTGAGTAGAAAAATCAATTTCATTGGAACATTCGGAAAAGCAACAACCTGTTTCGTGTATACTAGTGATTAATGTTTATTTGGAATAAACATTGTAGGAATATTAACGCTGAATTCGAAATGCTGCTTCGCTTAAACAGTATTTTCAACGTAAAATGTACCTCCAATAGTGTTAGCGATGACCCCAACCTTCATTCTGCGAGAGCAGAATTTTAGCACATCTACATAGCAGGAAATTCAATTTAGCTTTATGACAGATAGGACAACCTTCATGCTACTTATCCAAAATATCTATCTACTTAAGGTGATCGTCAGTGATAGTTGTTACATATGACAACAGGTGATGGTTGGTATGAGGTATAAATTTAGGTTATAGCATTGTTTATATACATACTAGTTAGTCAACCTTATGGACAAAATAGTTAACGGATTTTTGAACAGTTTGGACAAAAGCGGGAGATGGCAGCACGGCGTTGGTGCCCATCTCGATTTAAATATAAGCTTTATAGTTAGACTACTACATACAAGATGGCCCTCTTACGTGTCGGCAAAATATTTAATTGCAATAGCATTGCAAGGCCCGAAGAAAAGAGAGGGTGGATAGGCGATGACGCTGTGATGACGTGCCAAGCGATAATTCTCGTGTTTACATTGAAATGTTTGTTTTATTAGGAAGAATAAATATTTAGTATTTTTTTTAGTTTCTTATTTAATGCTCTATATATGTGTGTAGTTCTAAGTTTTGTGTTATATTTATATAATATTTTTTATTTGATTTACTTATGTTTACTATTGCATAATAGTAGAAATTCGTTTCGATGTAGTTTGGGAGTACAAATCGCCATTTATATTTATATATATGCACCACGTTACTTATTAGATTTGTTTGTTTGTCTGATTTAAGCAGATCCATGGAATTTTAGGCGTTTCTTTGTATTTTAGAGCATGATTTGTGCGTGTTTGTTCGTTTAGAGCAAGCAAATCCGGATCACAAAGAGGTTCCTCTTTCTGCTCGCGATCCGACGTCCGAGCAATTACGAGCAATTTGTACAACATAACCTAATCGCACTAACACCGTATTGTAAAATGTCGTTTGTAAATGTAATCTGATTTATAACTGCATCAAATATGCACGAAATAGATAATATAATGATACCAATGTGATTGATGTAAAGAACGATCATTATATTTTAAAAACTTCACTTGGTAGGTACATAAATACTAGTATATGATGCATTTTTATTGTAGTCTAGATTCATTAATTTGAAAAATTATTTTTAATTTTCCTATTCATAATAGCTGTGACAATTCGACAATAGTAACTAATAAAATTAAGGTTATATTTGCAGTCGAGCGCGTTTGTTTGTACCATATATGTTTAAATCCAACTCTGAGACGCTCTCAAGTTACTCTGATGACGTCAGTAGATACTGCTCCAAGCACACAAATAAACAAAGCTATTAAAAACAGCATACATGATGACGCGTTCGCGCTCTTTCTCTTGGTTGGCTGAAAAGTTACGATGTAACCTTGTATATACGGATGTTGCCCCAAAGTTACCTCGTAACTTTCAGCCGCTCAAGAGAAAGTAAATCAAATAAAAAATGTTTTGTGAATATAAGAAAACTATATACATAGAGTACCTATACATTAAATTAGAACTAAGAAAAAGTCAAAAAGTAAAGTAAAATGGTACATACATGTAAAGAAAATAACGATTTATAGTAGGCTACATTTTAAATTTCAAATTTCCCGCCTTTACACCAGTTGAAGTTAGCGATAGTACCGCTATACACGAGAGAAGCGAATATAACAATAGGAGAGAGGAGGAGAAGAAGGATTTCGTATATACGTTCGAACTAAAAACCCGCGTTTTGTTAAAATTTTAAATATAAAAAGGCCATCGAACTACAGATTATATATTATCAAACTAAATACTTATTCTTCTTAATAAAACAAACATTTTCTGATTATTATATAATCACAAATATAATAAATTAAGAAAATAAAAATTGGGAAGTATATATTATCGGCAAATTTTCGTCCTTTTAGATTTAACTTTTCTCTTTTCAGTGATTTTTTTTGTTTTAAGTTTAAATATTTTATTCTTATAAGAAAAAATCTAAATTTAGAAAATTGTTCAATTAATGTTTTGTCAAAAAGAACGAGCCTTGCAATATACTTTCAATTTCTTTTTACTTATAGCAGAATACCTCAGAATTCTAATCTTCTAATGTAAACAAACACGAGAATTATCGCGAGGTGCGTCATCACAGCGTCACATGCATCCACCCTCCCTTTTCCCCAGGCCACACAATTCGCCAATACTAGTAAATCACCGATACGGATTCTGTCGTTTCCGCATATGGATAAAACACAGAAATCTGTCTCTCACTATGACCGAGATTTCAAATCAATATACATTGACCGATAGAGTGCGCCACTTCCCAGAGCAATATTTTATTTTTCCGAAAATGCATTACGTTGACTAACTAGATATACTTAAACAATGGTTATAGCTATGCTCCAGATCTCCCTTCTTGCGGTATCCTTAGTAAGCCCACATGCGGGTTCTGTACGCTATGTTAGGCATTATTATTCTTACTATTATTGCTATTACTACTATTATTATTATAGTTATTTCTATTATATTGTTATATAGCTGCAATCAACAAATAAGTCAAAAACAACAACTAAGCCGTAGAACACCACATCGCACTTAAACTTAACCTTCCAGCAAACTATCGCTATCTCTTGCTGTCACAAAATGATATGAGAGACGGCAATAGATTTTGGTAGGCACACATCCATAGGTGTCTTACGACTTATTGTAATCTTCTGGTTTTATCATTAATACTAAGTAAATCAGAGTTATTCAGATGCACAACCTCATAATTACTTGCAATTAATATATTATTATTATTATTATTATTACTATTGCTGTTAACATTTAGAATACTGATATTTACCTAATAAACTAGTAAATAATAATTTTAAATCATAATCAAAACAACGTCATAATCTACTTACATTTCTACAATGATACCTGCTTCCAAAACCCAATTTCATAGTTAGTAATTATCATTGATTCCAGGTTATTACAAATCGAAAAAACATCTCAGGCCCCAAAACACCATACTAAGTATCAATATAACATAACCGTGTTCAAAACGTATGTTTAGAAGGCTGAACATTGAAAATATTGTCCACTATTAATAAAGTTCGCGTTTTCGAGGTTTTGGACGACTGTGCGTCATCTCCGACGTAACAATGCATAAATAATACGTTGGCAGCGAATTAATTAAATACCTATAAGATTCCTAACTAGAAAACAACCACGATAGCATTCATGAGAAGGAGAAACTTAATGGTTTTGGATCCTTAAAATTCTAAACTGAAGAAATAAAGTCGCCAAAGGAAGTGAAATATCTTAGTTTCATCCTCGACTCGAAACTTAGTTGGAAACGACAGCTTCGAAGGATTAAAACCAAGGTGGAGACCTGACTTCATGTTGGCAGGAAGAGTTTATGAGAAAACATGAGGAGTTAACACCTAATATGATATATTGTGCATGAATACTTATGCATCTCTGATGTGGTGGATAAAAAAAGCAGCAGCAAACTGTTGTAACTGAACTTTTTTTTGGCGAAGTCAAATGAGTGGCTGCATCTAAATGGTTTCGATGTATCTTCCGAGAAATCTAGCGTAATTATTTTTCCACGCCACAGACTGCCTGTAATGGTTTGTATTGAGCTAGACGGAAAGTTGATACAAGTTAAACAGGAAGTTAAGTATTTAGGATTCTTTTTCTCGACAATAAGCTAAGGTAGACGCATCATATTAACAACATCGTTAACAGAACTGAAAAATCTTTGAACATCCTTAGGATGTTTGTCAAAATTAGGTGGGGGATCTGATAGAGATACTGCAAACACCTTTTATCGTGCAAGCATTCGATCGCGTTTTATTATGGTTAGATAGATAGTTAAGTCGCATAGGGGTGATTCAGAATAAGGCTTTTTGTATCTGTGTAGGCGCAATGAGATCCACACCACGAGAGGCTTTATATGCGGGGCCACAAAAACCGCCTGTACTACTTCGCCGGGAATATTTTGCAGCCAAGTACATACTAAAATTGCAGACAATAGGGGACACTAATATTCTCTATAATATCCGTAGACTTTCGGTGTTAGAACTGTCATCCCCATTCTGGACAATGAAAAAACCTTTCTTGTTAACTGCAGCTTATAGGTATCTTTCTGGTTTAAACCTTTCTATAGCCTATCCAGAATTTCCAAAGATAGACTTCTATCAATATGTTATACCAATACGGGTGTCCATTCCAGATTATTCTGGCCAAAGCTACGTTGACAAGGGCATACATGCAGAAATTCTCGATACGTTCTCCGAACACACTGTTATATATACGGATGCATCGAAAACATCAAACGGTTGTGGCTGTGGATTTTTTGACCCCCATTAACAACGTAAGTGGGTCTTTTTGCTTGAATGCAGAGCTAAATATTTTCTCTGCTGAAGCCAGAGCGATTTGGGAGGCACTTAAGTACGCCAAATCTTTAGAAACACCGAATATCGCTATAATGTCAGATTCCTTAATTGTCCTACAGTCTATTAGAGGGAAGAAATGGTTCAAAAAGATACATCCGCTAGTGTTGAAGATTCGAACCAGTGTAGGAATTACTACCAATGAAAAGGTGGACGTCTTAGTCGGTTGTTAATCTGGATGGAAATGACAGTACTATATTTCTTGCAAGAGAAATGGGAACAGATGGCGGGAAGCAAACAACAATAAAGTTACGCAGTATGCTAAGATCCATGATAGTGTTTGTCACCCTCAATGGCATAACGGCATTACAGTTTCGCGTCCTTATTACACTACGATCGCTAGATTGATTTTTGGGCATGGTGTTTATCCAAGTTTAGGTTGGATTTAGTATATTCTCCAGCTTGTTCGTGCGGTTTTGACGTAGCGGATCTGAATCATTTGGTTTTGAGGTGTTCAAATTTTAAAGTTCTACTAAGTCTGATTAACTTGAATGTATAGCTACCTACAACAATCATACCTGTTTTGAAATGTAATAACATTGAAATATGCCGCACTATATGGCAATTTAACAAGGAATGTAAGATTCAAATATGAAGCCTAGATCCTGCATAAACTACAATAATGTGGCTGATGGGCTGAGATCCCTTTAATGCCAAAAAAAAAAATGTATGTTCTATCAAATTTAATTAAAGTTCTAACAAAAGTTATTTTTGTTGGAGTTTTTCGGCTCAATTTATTTTAAATTATTACAATCACATCTCTTTAGACGTTTCCACTCATTTTTTTTATCTTCTTCAGTAATTTTTTGTCAATGATCTTAGTTTCTGTATTACAACCATAATATTCCTTGTTATCAATTTATTCTAACAAAAATGGGTCAAAACATCTAAAAAGATATAATTGTAATAATATGAAATAAATTGAGCCGAAAAAACTCTAACAAAAAATATTTTACTAAAAATTGTACACTTGGCTACAAGGAAAATAAATCACTCATCAAGATAAACGATCTCGTTTGCTATATAATGAAAGAAGGAAGTTCGTTTGATGAATGATTGAAATTGTATGTTCTTATGTTTTTACGTTCTTATGTTCAACTTGAAATAAATGGTATCTTACTAATACCGAAATGTTGGGAAATAAATAATAATGTAAAATAACACTCAATTAAGTTTAATTTAAGTGTCTATATTAGCCGAATGCCTTAAGGGGTGTCGACTAGTGCGAGGGGTCGCGCGTTCGAATCTCACTCCGGTCAATTATGGTAACTGTTTTTTTTTTCTGGTGTGTAATGATGTTTAGGAAGGGGATTTTGCACTGCAGGGGTGCCAGATAAGCAACTAATTGTTTAGGCATTTTCTACCCCGAAAAATGCTTATTTTAATTTCATGACCTTCAATACTTACCAAAACAAATCATTAAACGTAAAGCCAACAGCAACAAACATAAAATAAATCTCAAAACGTTTTGCGTTAAGCAAACTAATTTAAGAATTTAAAGTACATGCACTAAATGAGATGGATTCAAATATCCTGCAGCAGGTTTTTTGAAAGTTAAAAATATAAAATATTAAGAGTATGTAAATATATTTAATAGTGAGAAGAATATGGAGAAAAACTGTCAAGTAAAATGGAAAAAAGTCAACACAATGCAAGCAAATGGAAGAAGACACTCACAAAATCAATCGGAAATGCAAACAATGTTGAGAAGAAATGTCTCTATCTAAAGCTTTCTAGCTGTGAATATGTCTTGGAACTCTCCTGCTATTGCATCTACACATAATAGAAGTTTATCATTATTTGTATTATTATATGCTATCATTATTTGACAACTCATTAAATTCTATCTCTTCCTAGACACGAATAACAAATAAGAAACGTGACACAATTCGTTTTTTTTGCCGTTTTTCAGCTCAAATGGAAATGATGCGATGGCGACGGTGTCACGGCACAAAAATAATAAATTTCCCACGTAAAAATGGAAAATAACCGGTTCAGACGTGATAAGCGGATAATAAACCGCGTCATAGAAAAACTCCTGGCACCCTGTAGGTGATAATACTTGGAACGCAACAGAACATTAATGTGGTGGAAACCATTTATTCCGTCGGCGAAACTTGGCGCAACCGCGAAGTGATAATTTCTTTTAATTTATTTTCCCTTACAGAAAGTCTCGCCTAAAATATAGGTAGGTGGATATTATTTATAGTACGACAAAAATGCATGCCAGAGTGCTGCAAACGACATGTTTATCTAACAATAGACGAAATATTTATCCTGTAGCTGTTTATGATGTATGGATATGCGCTGTAAAAACATGTTTTTTTGCAAAAATGCTGCACTAACTTGCAAATGATTGATAAATCGGAAAAATATAATCATTTCTGGAAATTCCTTGTCAAATATACTTATATAAACATCAAAGAAAAAAAAATGCTTAAATACAATGAACCGATAAGTAACGCCACTAGGCGGGGCTCATGCTCTATTATAGGAATTACCATACTGCCAAGAACAATGAAAGAGGAAAACACTAGAAACTGACTACGAGGCGTCATCAGCGCTCCTTCGAGTGTATAAACCCACTTTCATCGCTAATCACATCTCAAGTTTTACGTAAAATCACCTACTAAATGAAAAAGAGTTCAGTTTGTACGCCTCTTAGGAGCCACGTGCTAAACTTTCGCCCGCAAGCGACTGTAGCATAAAGCTGGCAATGCAGTCATTGAACTGGCTCGGGTAGTTCATGGACATTTCTTTTAATTTGGTTTTACATTTGGGACTCGGCAAATCCACCAAACTTTCGGGCATGGCATTATATAGTGCTATACCTATAACCCGCGATTTATTTGTGCGAAATCTATATTCCATTATCTTGTCTTTACCTCTTGTGTTGTGGTCATGGATGTCTCGATGTAACGACAGCTTATGGATATTATCTCTAATATATATTAAGTTTTCATAAACTATTAAAGAAAACAGCGTCATAATTTTAAGATTACGAAATAAAGGCTTACGGTGATCGTCAAATCTCGCCTGAACTATGCTACGTACTGCTGCTTTTTGTATTGTAAATACCCTTTGCAGTTGCGAGTGAGAAGCATTTCCCCATGCTAATATGTCAACAAAAGCTGCTGTTTTTCTAATTGCATAAACTATACTATTTAGCCGAGAACAAATGTTATCAATCTGTGGAATCCAAGAAAGCTTAGTATCAAGATAGACACCTAAAAATTTTATATTACTAAAATTAGTTTTCTCTCTAAGCGAAAATGTACATATTTTGGTTTTGTCTGTGTTGATAAAAAGATCGTGAGCATTAAACCAAGATTGAGAGTGGAAAATAATTTGATTGCTGATAGTTTTATCAGTATTATGATTAATGCTAGTACGAAGGGTAAAGTTTGTGTCATCAACATTATTGTTACTATCATGTTATTTAAAGTACTCATATGTATATCGGTAGGTCGTTAACATAAAGTATGAACAAAAAAGGGCCCAATATGGATCCCTGTGGAACCCCACGTTTAATTACTAAGGGATTACTTACTCTATTACACAGAGATACAATTTGTGTTCTATTAGATAGGTATGATTTTATTAAATTACTAGCTACTCCTCTGACTCCATAAGATTCAAGTTTAGATATTAGTTTTTTTGGGACAGACGAAGTCAAATGCTTTAGATAAGTCTGTGAATATACCAACGCAATCTTCACGGCTTTCAAACGCGTCTTGGATATTGTCCACTAGAGTTTATTTATTATTAAGGCTCAAGAAAACTAGTAATTAGCATCTAACAACTTCGAGTACGTATACCAATTTCTTCTTCAATGTAGGTTGATACTTTTACCTCGTTTATTCCTTAAATTTAATGATAAATTACCCTTCGCGGTATTATTATATTGTTTACGAAACTATTCCGAAGTTATACGCCCACGAACATCTAGATTTGAAACGTGTGTTATCGTAAAACTTGCACTAAAGAAGCTACCCGGTAAATATTTACTCCTTTACTTAATTACCCGGCCATATTTGCCAAGGAATATGTGTGCATTAAAGTTAATACTTCGAAAGTTTTCGCACGGGAGTTTCTCCCTGAAACTTCGCCGGCTGTTCTCCTCCGCAGTACTCGCGTTTCTTCTCACCCCCATACTTTCATCCTCTCCTTCCTTCGTCCAAACTTCCCGCCCCCAAAAGAAAGAAAGGTAAACATTTAGGAGCAGGCACTTACATATTCATATAATGTCTAAATTGGGGCTCAATAAAAACTGAGTTCGAGAAAGAAGTTTCTACTTTTATAGTTAAGTGCCGTCTAATTTATGCATTTGTATAATGAATGTGAACACGAATGTAAATGAATTATAGTATTATAGTAAGACTGAAGTGAGATATCATTATCACACCAAACATTATGGAATTAAAAATCCGATTTTTTTCCAAGTAAGCTAGATTCATGCGAGCTCATTTGTGGATTGGTTAGTATCAATGCTTCCATTTTTGGTGTATTGTGTCAAGTAATTGATATAATTAATACTAGACTTCATAGTAGTGAAAGTCCAGAATGCTTATATATAGTGAGCTTCAGCAGTCACTCAGTTCCCAGTTGGCTAAATTTTCGTCATCTCCAGTTTTACTTAAATTTGATTCCTAGATATTTTGCCATTGAACACTTAAGGAAAACAGGAAGAACGGCTCCGTTGTCGCAACAGTCACACAGTTTGACTAACGTGCCTGCGATAGATACCGTAAAAAGAAACGAATACGAAAAGTTGAGTGGAGATGTTACAATTTAGGTTATGTTACATGTTTTGATGGATTTGGAGATATAAATGACATTTGTATTTTAGTGCCTTTTTAATAGTTTTAATTGATTTCCGCAGTTGTAGAGTTGTTATAACGGATTGTATGCAACTTTTTTCCTTTTAGATTTTCTATTATTCAGTAGTAGTGAGAAAGAAGAAAATAAAAAAGAAAAAAGTCTTCTATAATTATATGCTCAGAACGGTTTTAGCCAAAAAATTCCGTCCGAAAATAAGAGGTCACGTGGATAATGTAATTATCATTATTATTATTTTAATCTGCTCAGTATATTGAAGCAATTTCCCCATTTCAGCAGCAATAATAATCAAAATAGTGACCACCTGTGACAATAACCTATACACTAGTGTTGTGATGAACGTAGCTTTCATTCACATGTATAGCTGTGCGTGAATATTTCAATGTGAAGCCAACGAATGAAGTGAAGCCTATTCTCAAAATTGCCTTCACGGCGTGAATGTATAGTGTAGGTGACGATGCCTTCACCGTCATTCGCGATAGATCATTCGTATCATACGGCTGCAATGTAAAGCACAACTAACTCTTGTTCTGATGCTTATTTTAAGCAGAAATATTTTGGTTTATATACAATATACATGCAAGAGGGGTTTTAAATTATTTATTTTTTTAATAAAAATTTAATTCCTGATTAAAAGCAGAGTGTTTAATAATTAGGTTTGAAAAGATATATATTGAATGATTATAGGGACTTATTCCAGTAGGTAAATTTTATTAAATTTTAAAACGCGCATTGTATGGAGAGGCAGCTCAAGTGTAAAGGCGACAAAGTAAACAATAGCTGTAAGAACATGTACAACAGAGAAACAAGTAAACCTGACACCTAAGTGAGACACGGAATGGGACGTTTTGACGCGGCTGTTTCGACGCCGGGATGTTTTGACGCCCGATACAATACCAGTTGAATTTGAGTTGATCATATGGTTTTTCTCTTTTTTTTAACATAGGGAGAGGAGGATGATTTTTTAAATGATGTTTTTTTTATTTTTTATTAAACATCGGCAGAATAGGACGCATTAAAATGTTTTAAACCATAGTTTTTTAAACAATAGGGGTTAGAGCGGGAGCAGGATGTTTTTTAGAGGATAATTTTTTTTCTTTCTTTTAAACAGTGGCAGAGAGGAGGTGAAAATATTTCAAATCATTTTTTTTTTAATTGGAAAGGGTTAGAGGGGAGGGAAGAGATGATTTTTTAAATGATCATTTTTCTCTTTTTCTTAACATCGGGAGAGAAGACGCATTAAAATACTTCAAACCATATTTTTTTAATATTGGAAGATGTGAGAGGAGGCGTCCTCTTTCCCGATGTTTAAAAAAAAGATATGATTAAAAAACATCCTTCTCTCCTACTCACCCTTACCAATGTAAAAAAAAAATTATTTCAAATATTTTTATTACGTCCTTTCTGCCGATGTTTCAAAAAAAGCAATATATTATTCCAAAAATACACTCTCCTCCCCCTCTCACACCCTCCAATGTTAAAAAAATATTATTTCAAACATTTTCAAGGCGTCCTCTCTCCCGATGCAAAAGACTGTCACTAAAAAGAAACCATCATCCTCTCCATCTCACTCCTACCAATATTAAAAAAAAAAATGATTCAAAACATTTTTGTTGCGTCCTCTCCCGAGGTTTAAAAAAAAAGGATAAGATTGTAATTAAAAACAAAAATAAAAGTCGGAGAAAATACAAGTACCAATGAGTATATTTCATTATTGTTGATTTAATATTAAAATATAACTGATTACAAAAACTACGCAATGAACGGAACTGCCCGCTCGCAATCTTTCATGAAGTAGATATTAAGTAGTGCGTGCGCAATGCAAGTCACTTGAGAATAGGCTCATTTCACTCTTTCGTCGGTTCACATTGCAATATTCACGCGTGAAGAGAATGAGAAATTTGCTTCATGCACAACGCTTCATTCACTCAGGTAAAGAATGAAATATACTACTTGAAGTCCTGCTATGATACGAAGGATCTGCGGTTAATAACGGCGAAAGCTTTGTTCGCAACGCTACTATACACAATGCAACCATATCGTTTCAAAAATTACCACGAGTTTTCAGTTACCACAATTGGTCGCAACTTACCCTTACCAACCGTATGCTTGATTTTTTTAAACATACTATAAGTTAACTTATTTATCCTTGCATTGATAAACCGACCCTTAATGATTTATATTTCTAATAATAGTGTAACGGAACGGGTTTTCTTACTTGGAAACTTTTGGGGGATGGTCAGCCCAAATTCAATCGAGCAAGACCTAGCCTCGTTTACAGGTAACCCCTCCTGCCCTTTTGACCGGCGAGCCACTGCTGGAAAGCGATCTTTTTGTTCGTGCCTAAAGATTCTCAACTTGCCCTCCTTGTCGGCTTTCTCTTACAAAATTGTCTTTCTCTCCGGGTCTTTGATAAGGGTTCAAGCTGAACCTCTTTTAAAATGACGAAATAATAGAACGACTTATATTTTTACAATTATATATTGAAAATTTTGAGACATTGAAATTGAACTAACAAGCTACACAATTAAATGAAATAACAAGTGAGCAAAAAAAAACAAAATCACAATTATCTTAATGAATATTTTAACATACTATATTGTCGTGTAACATAAGCAGAAGTAATTTTTTTACTACAATAATAATTTATTGAGGGAGAGAGAGAGAGAGAGCGAACGAGTTACGGTTTATACGTAATTGCTTTGGTTAGTTTTAAGCAGATTCTTTAAACATCTTACCGGCCGATGTGGGTAATTAATTCTTCTCGTAATCCAAATTATAAGGCACAAATCTTACACAACAGCCACAAAATTTTAAGAAAAGGGGGAATTTAAACGTATTTAACACAAAATCACTAAACACCTCTCGAGGAAAGCTTTTGCTTCCTGTTCTTGAATCTTTTAAGCGTATTTTGATTACAAATTCTAAAAGGAGAAGTTTTAAATTTTAAGTTTTAGAAACGCCCGACGAAGGGGACGCGAGCTTATTCCTGAAGCTAAATTGAAGGACCACGGACTAATTAATTGAAAACAGCTATGTTAAGGGTTTTTATAAACTTTGATTGTGGCGTCATTTTGCACCGATAACTAGTTCGGCCTCTCTTTACAGGAGGGCGCAAGTATGACCGAAGGTGTTATTTTTCTGACTTTCAGACGCCCTACTTGAGAGGAACGTGGGAACTGCTGAACAGCATTTGTAACATACAATAAACAAAGAAGCAGATAACATACAAAGTAATACCATATTATTTTAATTACGCGAGTCTTTAACGAAAATAGATTATTATTTCCTGTTAGGTAGACGCTACTCAGCAAATGCCACGGTACCTATCAACTACGTATTAATAAAATGAATTTAAATATTTAATATAATTATACAGGATGGAATTTCGAATTCTTACAATAGCATTCTAACTATTTCAATATTAAACTGAAGTATAAAACGTTTTATATATTCGCTGCTTAAATAAATACCACAGCAATGTTGTTACAAATACACCAAACTAAAACAAATAAACACGGCACGTTTTGCTCCATAGTTCGAAACGTTCTCGACACTCTACAACACAGCGCCGCACGGTGAAATATACGCAGCTGTATGGATAACACCCATTTATGACATCGGTAATTGAATTTTAGTAGGTGTCAGAGGATGCCCGACGGAACGGTTTTATGGGCCTCGTAAACTCGCGCTTTATTGGGCCCTACTTTCACAATTATATCATTCGAGGTGCTCGTACTGTGCATCACCCTGAAATATACGTTCTTATCTTTTGTTCGCCGGTCCTTGCACGCCCGGAAATAATAAAACTGGTTAATCCCGTCTCGCTACTTCCGTTCAATGTGAACCAATCTCAAACTAAAGGAAGGTCGGAAGGTGCCGAATTTATACGATGAAATTCTATGCTCCGGTTGTATGTGAAGAGACTAATAGAGGGCATAAATTAGTTGCAGCTGCTATTGAACTTTTTTAAGGTTCATAGAAAAAACAAAAAACTAAATGATAAGAAATGCTTGCAGCAAACTTTATTATACATTATGACATTATAACGAACACTAGGTGAAGATGAATGAACTAACTAGAAGGTTTAATTCCTCACAGATCGTTTAATTAAATTTACGTGAGCAGTTTCGTTTTCAACAGGACAACCAGCTAACAGCGTTACAAACAAAAAAGTACAATTTCTGTGGAAAATATAGAGATTAATTGAAATTATAAGTGAAAATTTAAAAGTATATTGAATATACGTTAAGAGTCTGAGTACTAAAAATGAAACTAAACACAATTAAATAATCAAACTTAAACACTAAATCCAATTACAAGTATGTAAATGTAATAAATATTAAATTGAAATATTGAGAACATAAAGTATTGAATAAGATTTTGGGAAATAATGAATTTAAATACAGTCAAATTTAAAGATAATTGAATTGTACAACAATTAGACAAAACGGAAGATCTTACAGAGCTTACTATGTTTTCAGAAAAGGTTTCAACCCACGTGACCTGTCTTAAGTATGCAACCAATCTTGCAATGTGGTACTAACTAACAAAGAATTCCCTGATTTCAAGAAAATTAAAACGCTAATTTTCTTGAAATTTTCCTGTCGAAATTGCAGTCACATAAAGGTAATGAAGCGGTAAAATAATGTAGATGTGTGCTTTGATCATTTACTTGCTTCGATATATTTTTATTAGCAAAGAAAACAAGAATCTTAGGTTAAATTGCATTGAGAGTTACAGCTAAAAGTAAAATATTTAAACAACTAAAAGTTAAATATAAGGAAAAAGATTGTCGTGTTAGAAAAATCCATGTTGTAATTCATCGTCGTGTGGTATCGTTCACCTGTAAGTGTTTCATTGAAAAATATTGGTCCGATAATTCTTCGTGTAGACATTGCTACCCAAATTCCAATTTTTAAAGGATGTAAAATTGTCTCTATAAATTCAAGAGGATTTTCAATACCCCATGTTCTGTAATTCTGTGAATTAACGTATCCTGACAAATGAAGCCAAGCTTAACCGCTAAAGAATGTCAAGTTAGGAATATTATTATTGTTTAACTGCTCATTGAACCAGTAGCAAAATGTTATCCTTTGTTCAAAATCAGGTCGAAACAATTGTTGTACTGTGGTTACTTTGTATGGATGCATGTGCAGTTTTTTTTGTAAGTGCCTTATGACAAATTCCAACAGAGAGCCCTATAAAATAAATATAAGCCACGTCAAAATTTAAACAAATAGAAAAAGTTAGAATACCTGTCTGATTGGCTAATTTTGGTAGCGAATATGAGGACTATGTTCCATTCATTTCCGAATATCATCCAAAATCGGTTCTGTTAATATGGTGGCTCTACTTGTAGACTTCTTTCTGCAAATGCAATGTCTATCTTCAAATCTATGAATAATTGAATGTCTACGGGATTTAAATGTTTCGTAGTCCATATCGAAATTAGAGAAATTCAGAATAAACTGATCGATGCAGCTTTGGAGAGAATATTTCCAAATTCTATTAGCATCTCGTCCATCGTTTCCGTAATGTGCCCTTAAAATAAAAGCATCACGCTCTGGTTGAAACACCATCGTGATAACCTAAAATTTCACGAGCAAAGATTATTACCTTGATGATAATTAAGGTATCAAATAACTCACCAAGGGCAGATATTAATTTATCAATAGTTTTAACAAAAACGAATACAACAAAATAAAGCTTAACAATACAAATAACGATAAAGAAAATGCGGCAAAAAAGTATGTAAGTGCCACTTGTCAAAATGAAGAGCACGTACTGGAACTAAGAATATTTAGTTCGTTACCAACGTAATATTTATGCAACCAAAGTTACAT
The DNA here is from genome assembly GCA_004143645.1 of Protaetia brevitarsis. NCBI lineage: Eukaryota > Metazoa > Arthropoda > Insecta > Coleoptera > Scarabaeidae > Protaetia > Protaetia brevitarsis. Next base: position 1,827,782 of record RXPK01000063.1, read on the forward strand.
CTCATAAAAGTGGTCATGTGGTTGAATCTATTTGTGAAAGTCCCTTATATACCCTACACTTATAGAATGTGGAATAGAATAACGAGCGCTTTTCTTAAACGCACCACTAGATAAAAAGCAGTGTAGCACATGCGCCTATTTTTAAATTTGAAATTTAGAGTTTCCCTCTGTACCAGGCGCCACTCTTAGATCGCGAGACTGCTCACAGAGGGCGCTAGTATACGGTGCGTCAATTCGCACTGGAAATTTCTAGCGTGAATGACTCAAACCTTCAGGAAACATGTAGATTTCCTCTCGAGTCCGTGCGGCAAGTATATACACGCGTGAGTAGGGAGCAGTCAGTCAATATCGGAGACCGCATAGTGAAAAGTCGAAGTGAGCGAAGCGAGCCGTGGAAATAAATCTTAAAAATAAATTTTAGTATTTAATCAAGTGAAATAGTTTAATATGTGTTATTAGGTAGTGTTTACTTATTTATTAATTAGTATTAGTGTTTTATTGGTGTTTATTATTTTATTAGACTTTGAGTGTCGAAATGAATTTTTATTAAATATATACTTTTCTTGTCCTCATTTCCTTTATTTTTCGGTAGAATAGGTATTTTAAGGAAGGAATGGGGACTGATGTTAAAGGTTTCTTTGGTGGTGTTGTAAATATCTTTTATCTCAGCATCCACCAGAGGAATCTACAGAGATAACCTTCCATCGCTTCGTACATAGGACTAAGCATGCTCTGCAAACTAAGGAAGTGCTTTTGTGCGCATTCCTCGGCGTAGAGAGAGCATTCGACAATACTTCCATAGCATCAATCTCCAAAGCATCGAGGAATAAGGGGATCGATGAAACAAGTTGCAGATGGATAGACTGAATGCTTATAGCGAGATTAGTTTATACAATCATCATTCAGGTGGAATGACAATGTCAGCAGACTGGGGTTTTATCTCAGCTGTTGTGAAATCTGATCATCGACGAGCTAGTAGTAAATCTGGACAATAAAGAATATAAAACTAAAATGATATGCAGATGATTTTGTCATTCCAAACGACAATAAATTCAACAACGTGGTGCGGGACAAAATGCAGAACGTTCTACAAGCTGCAAAAAGCATGGACTGACGAGGAGGATAAGTGTGAGTCCCTTTAAAACGAGCACAACATCATTTAGCATAGATGGTCTTGGACTCCTAAAGTTCCAAAGTGAAGAAGTAAAATATCTTGGTGTTAACTTAGGTTGCTTCCAATCTGGAGTGGTGTTAGCGATTTCTTATTGGGGAGATGACTCGATGCAGCAGTTAGTTCCTCGTATCTAAAAACGTCCTCTACGTAATATTGTGGGTGTTTCCTCTAGATCCTCTTGTCGCCCTTTGGAGACTACTCCTACAGTAGCAATGTAATGCCTTCTAGCTCTTCCTTCTCTGCGTTTGGTGATAATGGGTTAGGCAAGAATGACGCATATCAGACTTGAAGTGGCAGATAATCAGAATTGGGACACAATAATATTAACCATAATGTCGAAGGCAACCTGCTGAGAATGAGATTAGATCACAGAAATTTTAAGGTGGATATCACGCATCGGATAAGTTGGAACCAATCAAACTGCAGAGACATGTTTGAAAAACTGATCTGGTTCACAGACGTATGAAAAATCGAAAATAGGACTGGTGCTGGAATCTACAACGGGGTGAGAAATACAATTATCATCCTTTTACAAGGGAAATATACTACCGTCTTTCAAGCACAGGCATATGCAATATTGCATTGTTCAATTGAAATCAAGCAGAGGGTTTAAGAAAATAAATAGATCGATATTGCAACAGACAAAGTGATACCGAGGGTACTAGTGAACCCTAAGATACAATCAAGACTGGTTTGGGAATATATTTGAGAACTGAATAGAGCTTGAGAACATACAGCAATATAGTCACTATTCTGTGGTTGCCCGTATACTCGATGATCGAAGGAAACGAAAGAGACGATGAGTTAGCAAAAAAGGCTTCATATATAGACCAAGAACATGTTCTAGGAGTATCCAAAAACGCAACTACATACATGTGTATGCATAACGGGGGCTATGAGAACCTGCCCAACAGCAGCTATTGAAGTAGTATTGAATCTTGCTTTCCTCCACATTGTAGTAGAGGGCGTGGCGAAAAGAACCGCACTGAGAATGGTCAAGGAAGGAATGATTAGGCATAGCCCCCAATCTCCTGACGGTGATCAAACCTGGGATATGCTCCGGGATGATATGCTAAAAAAAAATTAGCTTTGCGAAGGAATTCACCCTAAAGCTAAGTAACAGGAGCGAGTGGGATCATAACACCATCTTGAACTTGAACAGAAATGCCATTAAATGGTATACTGATGGCTCCAAAAACGGCAGAAGGAACTGGAATAGGAATATATGGGCCTAGAACTACATATTTCGAAAGCTTGGGAAAATACCCAAGTATATTTCAGGCGGAAATACACGCTATTGGAAGATGTGTTCAGTTCAATATGGATAGGAACTATCGGAAGCAGGAGATTATCATCATGTCTGATAGTCAAGCAGCCGTCAAGGCGCTGAGCTCACATGAAATCAGCTCCAAGATGGGCTGGGAATGCCTAGGGAAACTAAATGACCTAGGCAAAAGAAATATAGTAACCCTCCTGTGGGTTCCGGGTCACACATGAGTGGAAGGAAACGAAATAACGGATAACCTCGCAAAAAAAGGGGTGGAATGCCTTTTGTAGGGCCTGAACCCTTTTGCGGGTTAAGTAGCAGTACAATACTGAAGAAACTAAAAATAGAAATGGAACAGAGAAAATCCAGTTACTGGGAAAATCTCCAGGGAATGAGGCAAAGTAAAATTCTTCTGGAAACTTTTACAGAATGCATCAACCTGAGTAAGAACAATGTTCGCATATTAACAGGAATACTTTCAGGCCATTGTAGACTGAAAGGACACCTGAGTAAGCTTGGATTGGAAAAAGATCCTGAATGCAGATTTTGTGGGGAACAGGATGAAACACCCATCCACCTCCTCTCAAACTGCGTAGCACTGTGCAACTCGAGGGCGTTCACCTGGAGCATGTGAATCTAAGAGGGAGACTTACCTAGACTGGGGCCCTCTGACATTCTACACTTTCTGAAAGGAATAGGATTGGAAGGCCAGCTGTAAAGCAGCAAGAATAGGGGACACAATAGATCTTTTAGGTCGCAATGTAACACCACCCTTCTATTTACATACATACATACATACATCCAAAAACGCAGCAGCAGAGTAGGTAGGCAGTTGGCAAATTAATGGAAAGACCCTTTAACAAAGGTCCAACCGTCAAAACCAAGACCAAAGAGCTACTGCAGCTCAGAAGAAATCATCTTCGCACCATGAAAGGTCTCCTGAGAGCACCCTACAGGAAACTGGAATCAGGAGTGGAGATACCAGCTGCATACTGTGGAATGGGATGACACAGGACGCTTACCACATTTTCTCTGAATGCACTTGAGGTGTATACGAAGCTTTAGAAAACCAAATTGGCATTTATTATTATTATTTATTGTCGATGTTGTCTATTCACTATGTTCATACAAAAGTACATCCATGGATATTTTGATAATTAAAGTAAAACTAGATATTATGGATTATCATACCCACTATATATATGTAGGCATGTATGATGATTACGTAATCGTCAGTAGAGACCTAATAGCCTACTTCCTTCTTCATCCAATTTCGAATACCTTTAATTATACATAGGGAGGTCGCACTCATTATTAATTACATATTGCCTCGGCGCTGAACTCGCAGTAGATATTTTAAAGCGAGGTTTAATTTAGCCGAGTCTAAGCCGTCTCGTCTTCGCTTGCGCTCCGCGAGTATTAAGTAACGGCGAGCATGATAAGTGCAGTTCCTTAATGAGCGTTAATTTAATACAGCATTAAACCCGGTGAAATTTTATTACGGCGCCGTGTAAACAGAAAATAGACGCTAGGTAGTTACCGAAGACGATAATAAGGGACTCATCCTTGAAACTGCATTATACTCTTCGGGGAATTTTGAACCAGCGACCTTCGATTTTTCGCTCACATCTATCGATTCATTCTTTAAGAAGCTGTTAAGAACTACTGAATTAGAAGTCACACTGTCTAACTAGATTCGTTAAGAGATACTAATGATCTTTACCGAAGTTTTTTCCTTTTGATTTATTTTTGTATTTCATCTTAAATTACTATGCCCTTTATTAGTATACTCCATCTGTTCAGTTTCTACTAAGAAAACAAAGCGTGTATTTTATTATACAGAAAATTGGTTTGATAAAATTAGTTCTCGCTGGAAGATTCTACCGTGTGTTCCCGGATGAAGTTGACAAGAGGAAAAAATCTTTATTATTGATTTTACGATAAAAAGTCATTCTTTATAAAAAGTTCTGCTTGTTGAGTAGATAAATTAACCATCGGAAAATCTAAGATTAACTGTAGAGAATGTCCACAAATTAAGATAACATGAAAATGCTTCAACAGAAGAGTATCATTTATTGTATGTTTTGTAGTTTAAGCACAAAATTTCAATTAATTAAAGTCAACAAAAATTACTCTGTTTTCTTTAAAAATTCTCTGCAAATGAGATTTACTAATATTCAGTCTTTGTGATCCTTTCCGTAAGGATAATTTTGGTGTTTCTATCACTGAATCTATTGCCAAAAGTATAGCCGTATCGTCTTCATTGTATTTTTTCTTGGGTTTCTTAACATTGACTACAGATCCAGTTAAATCAAATTTATGCATAAGTTTGCGCAGTGCTTCGCGCGATAATGCAGTGTTTCGGAATTTTTCGTGAAACATGTCTATAGTCGATACGCTAAGATACGTTTCAAATTTCAAAACATTTAATCAAATAAATACGTTCTTCGATACTAAACATTTTGCAACTCCAACGGAAAAAAAAATGACAAATCTACAATTGATGACGTTTTACAGTTTACTTAGGATTATCTACATTAATTTCCAGATAATACGTTATTTCAATTAAACTTACCAACATACAATCATAATACTCAAACTTTAGACTTAAAATTTTGTATTTTAACTAATTTTATGTTGTTAAAGAACTTTTGCTGTTAACAGTAAACTCTAGATTCAATAAATGATACTCTTCTCTTGAAACATTTTCATGTTATCTTAATTTGAGGACATTGTCATCATGCGACGCTTTTGGTACGGCAGTAGTTGACAGATCAGAGAAAGATGAATGGGAAGATTTGGTCAAATAAATTTTCCTGCTAGATCACCTGACTTGACACCTCTTGATTTTTTTTTCTGGGGTATTTTAGAGCAAAAAGTTAACGCAAATGACCTGCCGCATGATCTGGAAATACTAAAAGCACCAATGCAGGATGCAGTGAATGAGATAAATGTACCACAAACCATACGCAAAGTCTATGGTGAATTTATTAAAAGCTCTGTTGACTTTAATTAATTGAAATTTTGTACTTAAACTATAAAACATACAATAAATGATACTTTTCTGTTGAAGCATTTTCATGTTATCTTAATTTGTGGACATTCTGTACATTTAATCTTAGATTTTCCGATGGTTAATTTATCTACTCAACAAGCAGAACTTTTTATAAAGAATGACTTTTTGTCGTAAAATCAATAATAAAGATTTTTTTCCTCTTGTCAACTTCATTCGGGGACACACGGTATATGTAATAAATTTGATTGTTGTCATTGCTATAAGCAAAATAGTTCTGAATGATCCATGTTGGACTCCGTGTAAGATCAGGTTACAGGAAAAATATACCTACATATAACATAAGTGATACTTTGCTCTCACAAGTTTCTTTCAATTTTAAAAATTTGTGAAGCGCGAATACCGGCTTTGTGAAAAAGCTTATATCCTTAAATACAGAATTACAAACGAAGGAGTTGCTTGAACATATTATTCACACAAAATAAAAATTACGAAGCTATTTGCGAGTCAACAGCTGCAAAGAAGGGCTTTTGTTAGTTATTACAGTTAAAGGTTATGCCAAGGTGTTGCAAAAGTTTAGGTGCTTTATTAGAAGTTAAGAAATTGCTTAAATTAAGTTATAAATTGTTATACAGAGCGCAATAGAACAAAAAGAGGAAAAGAAAACAGAAGTATATGATCAAACAGACTTCATACTAACAAACTAAGTATGTATCATGAGGTATCTATCAATAACCAAGATTTAGCACTAACGACATTTCTGGACATAGAGGGAGCATTTGACATATTTGAGTTCGTCTCCACTGTTGTGGGCTTTTGTCATCGACAAACTGCTTGTAACTCTAAATGATGCAGGCTACTGACCCAAGGTTATACAATGACATTATAATACTCTGCAAACTTCTCCTAGACGCCTCACCACAAACTGCACTAAACTGGACGTACGTTAAGATAGCAAAGCTATCATCATCAGCAGAAACACTGAACAAATATTTTGATGATGATAGCTTTGCTATCGAGACGTACGTCCAGTTTAGTGCAGTTTCTGGTGAGGGGTCTAGGAGAAGTTTGCAGCATTACCAGTACCACAGTTTGGAGTATTTTTGTCATTATAATACTCATGTTGGGGGAAGATGTGCGCATTTTTTCAGAACTCATGCAGAGAACTTTGAAAACAATTGAAGGGGTGGTGTATATAAGAAAACTTAAAAGTTAATCCTGCGCAAATAACACTGGTTCTCTTTATCGAAAGAAAGTTGGCTGGTTTAAACGCACTAATTCTTCAACAACGAAATGGTATAATTCAGTCAAGATGCTTAATTCCTAGGAATGGTTCTAAACTCAAGGTTAACATGGAATCGACATCTTGAACAGGTGACAAATAAATGTAATACAAATAAGAAAATATGGTGATTGAGATCATGCGTGATATATTAGTTAAACACTGCAGTGGTAGGACTCAGATTAAACTATGACTTCCTAGTAGGCTACGCAGAAGCAAGCAATTACTAAACTCGCAAAGATACGGTAGGTTAGCTTACCAGTGCATCATTGGGACTACAAAATGCTCACAAGCAGCTGCTTTAGGAACCATCCCAAATCTACACCACTTGGATATATGGAAAGTGTAAATTAAATGTTGTCACCTTTTTTAAACATAAAAAATTACGTAATAACTCTGGTAAAACTGGTATGCATGTGTGTCAAAAAGAGTCGCAGGTTATAGAGCTGGTATATATGAAGAATTCCTAAATCACACAGAATGAATGATATTGGGTCAATATACTAACGTATATCAAACGGAAACACTAGCAATAGAAACAAACGCCTGTAGGGAAAAACAAATCAAGCATCAACTGATCAATATCCTATAGGATAATCAAGCGATCCTAAGGACATAAGGATTTGTCAAATAACCTCGAAATCATCTTACGATTGCCTGGAAAACTTGAGAATCCTGGCTAAACACAACAACGTTACTTTGATGTGGCTGCCGGGTCATAAGGGCAGGCAGGCAACGAACTTGTAAAGAAGCCTACAAGAAAGGTTCTGAAATGATTGGACCTAAACTGGGTTTGAGTAGTAGCTGAGATCGTAGAGAAACACCAGATTCACTGGAACAACGTTGAATGGCAGATAGACAGCAAACGATGATGGGGCAGCCGTCTCAGCAACTAGTTGAGAATGTGCTGGTTCGCAACAAAATAACACTTAGTAGTCACCGTTCTAGAGTAGTTTGCTGACAGGACATGGCTGTCTAAAAAACTACTTACATAGAATAAGTATCTTTACAGTATACTATGCAGTATGCAGCGACGAAGGGAAGACAGACCATTACATTGCTTTTGAATGTGTTGCATTAGAACGGCAGAAACTACCATTGCCAGAAGAAATCATCACAATGACTGATCTGCTGGAAAGGGGCTAAAAGGGATTACAATTATCCTGAGGCTGCGCTGTTAAAGAGATAATGATAAGACCTGATTCGTACCCAGTGACTAAATCAACCAATCAATCAATATAATATGTATAAGTGAAGCGAAAAAAATGCTTTACTGTAAAAGACATCTTACAGTGTGAGTCATTAAGAATACGAAATCCGGAAATTGAGAATAGTAGAGCCTAAAACATGAGAATTAAGCACAATATGCCTTATACAAACAAGGACATAGAGGATGTTCAAGTTAATAATTTTGTTTCTAAATTTCCCAAAAATTCAGCAAGTTTTCCTAGAATCAACGTGAAAATTGGTATTACTGCGTTTTTCAGCATGAGAAATAGAAACTTGTCATTACTTTTACCGTTGCTCATAGAGGGCGCTAGTTACACCCGACTAAATAGGTAAATCGAAGCTTATTTTTGTGTGTATGCATAATCACGTAAACTGAATAGAAAATTTGAAAGAGCAGGCTTTTTTACATGAAAAATACATACTTGTTTAACGTTTAACGTGTTTGATATCTTGATCCGTCTTCTAGATATTTGCATATTTACCAACTGAGCAGGGTGTAACTAGCGGCCTCTATGAGTAACGGTAAAGGTGACGAAAAATTCCTATTGCATCATGCTGAAAAACGTACTAATACCAATTTTCACGTCGACTCTATCAAAACTTGCTGAATTATTGGGAAATTTAGAAATAAAATTATTAGCTTGAACATCTTGTATGACTTAAACGAGCAACATTTGTATAAGGCATATTGCGCTCAATTCTCATGGTTTAGGCTTTACTATTTCCAGTTTCCAGATTTTCCATTCTCCAACGACTCACACTGTAAGTAGTTACACTTTTACGGTAAAACATTTTTTATTGTCAGCGCTGACAATATTTAATTATATATTATATGGTCGCTAACTTTATCACAATATTAATTAGTAGATAACACTGCGTAGGCTTTCACGGCCGGTATTACTATAACTAACAGCTTCTTGCGGGTTTCGCCGTGTGTCAAAACTTTCGCTCGACGTTTCGCTGTTCATACTGACAGCTTCTTCAGGATAACTGAACTGATTCTCCATGGTCCGACATTCTTCTTATATACGCCCCTGGTGCATCCAACCGTGAAGTTTCCGCTCCATTGACCGTGACGGTTCGTAGTAGGCTCTTCCACGTGTTGCTAAGGTGGTACGCGCCCGATACCCAAGGGGCGCACAGAAGGTATCTACAAGATAACATGCCAATGCGGACAGTGCTACGTCGGACAAACAGGAAGAGCCATCGACATAGAATAAAAGAACATGAGAGGGACGCAAGATTAAGAAGGACCGATAGCAATCAGCGGGGGCAGAAACACATGCACGACACCGGACAGAACACCTCACGACACCGGACCAAAGATTTCAAGAATGTAAAAGTAATAACTACCTCAAGAACTACGGAAAAAGACTCATCAGGGAAGCCATAGAAATAGAGAAGAATAAAACCGGTTAACAGAGAAGAAGGGTACCACCTTAGCAACACGTGAAGAAGCCTACTACGAACCGTCACGGTCAATGGAGCGGAAACTTCACGGTTGGATTGCACCAAGGGCGCTATATAAGAAGAATGTCGGACCATGGAGAATCAGTTCAGTTATCCTGAAGAAGCTGTCAGTATGAACAGCGAAACGTCGAGCGAAAGTTTTGACACACGGCGAAACCCGCAAGAAGCTGTTAGTTATTATTAATTAGTAGAAATGAACTGAGCTTAATAGGAAAAATAATAAACTAATTATTAACCACACATAATTTCATCACCTTATATTTCATGTTGGAATAGAAACATATTTATTATATCCATGGAAATTTACCACTCCGTACACCAGCATCGATATACTGAAAGATCCCATAAAACATGACTATGAATACAAGAAAACTAATGATATTCATAGCATTCGTCTTTCCGCGACTGCAACAGCGCCGATTTTCGTTGTGGGACAAATAATCGCACTGCAAATCACAGTATCTTCCGTTTGAAGTTCGTCGTTCATCGTTATGCGGCAAGAACTTGGCATAATATCTTTTCTTCGGGCAATTGCCACAAGTTTGTTTCATGCAACAATCCATGTATATAAAATCTTCCAGTCGTGGTGCATGTTCCTCATCTACAACTTCGTCTACCGAAGTTTCAACCTGTTCGTTGCTGTGAGAAGGGTCGCATACATCGACAGCCTCGATTGAGGACGTGCGGGCATATTCGTTTTCAGTAACGGGATCCCACGAGTTGGTGCATAGCGGTGTTGCAGATGGTAACCTGTGGGGGTGCCTCACAGTTGATGTAGTCGAATGAGTTCTGTCCCATGCGGTTTTCTAACTATCCCCGGGTGAGAAGCTCCACGTGGGTGGTGAGAGGTTTGGTGACCTTCGTGCAGTAATTTCATTTGTGATGACGACCCACAAGGACATTCTTCCTCGCTTATGGTACATAGCTGCGGAGAACCAAATTTGATAGACTTTTCCCTATGCCTAGTATCTAAGGAGACGCAAACGGTGAATAAAAGATGTCAAGCAGAAAAGAAAAGCCATTGCTACTCACCATGTTTAACTGTGGACAAATACCGTTTTCTAACATCATTCGAGGAATGAAAATTCTCATCCTCAGAGTGATAATGTTCGTCTGCGCAAGACGATCCATGAAATGATTTTACACTTGTATGGCTCGCCGGCATGCTTTTTCTAATGATTTCAGATAAAATTTCACGTTCAAATGAATGGGTGCTCCCAGATGCTGATTTTTGCGACGTATTATGGCTTAATTCATTGCGTAAGTAAGGACACGGACTTTGTCCTCTGCATCTTCCAGTTTTTGCTCTACCACCATCATTTCCAGTGACCTTATTGAGGAATTCTCGGCTCATTCGGCGCGCAGTGTTACATAGTCGCTTAGCTGGGCTTTTCGAAGGACTCGCCGCTATGTTCCTGCAGTTTGATCTATCGCAATAGTTGCGACACCTTCTTGCAGGATCAGAACCTTGAATCGCTAAGCTTTTATCAGTACTGCATACCCTTTCTCGACTGCTTCTGTAAGAGGGAGCAAGCGACCTGTTAGAACAATGGGTCATCCCACTTCCGTTCGTATTTGAATAAAGGCTTAACGTCGATGGATCTAGATAAGTTTGGGAATGGTATACATATTGATCAGGTTGGGACCAGATGATAGTCTTAATTCGTCGCTACATTCCTTTGAAGCACATGGGCTTTCTTCTTCAGAATTTGTACCACTTTCGTGCAATTCTTCTACTCTCTCCTCACCATTTTCACAATTCTCATACTTATGAACGAAATTCGCCTTTTCCGTATTATAAGAAGAAACATCACTGGTGTGATTGCCATTCTTGTGTTCGGCTGTTTGAACATCAGAAAAGAGGGAGGATTTCTCGTCAAACGCAGTACTGCCGATTTCCACTTCTTCAGAGTCGATCAAATCTTCTTCAGTCTGCATGGTAGGAGATGGCGTTATACCAATTTCATTCTTTTCTGGTGCACACTTGGTAGCGCTATTATATATTGTCACTATCGATCGCTTTTTTTGAGAAGCTTCCGCGTAATTTAATAATACCGATTTAAATTTGCTTGTAATTTGATTTTCCAATTTATTTAAGGCGGCATCCAGATAACCTTTATAATTCTTAACGTCTGCCTTATCGTGGCTTCGATGGGTACTGTGTTTCGATGACACCTTTCTGCTTAAATGTATGGATCCTTCGCTGATACTCTTAACAGCTTTCAACACTGTTTTGGGCTTATGAAAAGATCTTTTTGATTTACCGTGCGATGTTTTCACGGAAACAGGTGGTTTAAAATTCGTCAAGGATCTATTTGAGATGGACTGAACCATTTTATCGCTTTTCTTCACCTGGAGCATCTGATTTCTCGAAATCGAATTGATAATCTTTACTATATCAGCATGCGTTAACGGGTGGGGGGGGTTCTGGGGATTTATATCAACCAGTAAAGCCTTGTCTGAAGTTTTCACACGAGGTTGCGGAATATTCGCCGAGAGCGACTTATCCAAATTTTGGACTGTTTCAAATGGGCAGTGTCTACTTCTTTGCTTATCTTAATAGGGACATTATCCAACTCTGAAAGGGATATCTTCCGAATTTGTTCCGTAGAACTGCGAACGTAGTTCCTCTCTTTTACTTCAAAGTATCCGTAATGTATAGCCTTCTTCGAGGTTTCTGGTACGACAATATTATTTGCCACATTTTGCTCGTAAAGGCGAACGTTAGTTGATTCACTGCTCGAGCTTTGCGTGTGCGTTGGAGAAACGATTTCAAAATACCCGCTGTTGATCCTCTGCTGTTTCGGATTTGGTCTTCTCCTCAAGATGCTACGCGAAGCTTTAGAATCAAGCGTTTGCATAGAACTCTGATTAATGGTGCTCTTCGACGATAAACGCCTCTGATTTTCGTAAACCATCTGAACCTGGCTAGAATTACATGGTAAGCAAGAGTGGAAGGATTCTTTCGGTAAAGAGCCAGATGAAACTGGCATCGCTGGTGATTCTAATCTGGTGAATCCAACGTGATGATTGTGTGGGGTGCCTAACTGTTCATGCGTATTAACCGGCGGAATGTTCCGTGAACTCCCGCAAGCGTGATCTTCCATGTTGTAGTGACAATATGTCTTGCATCGCCTAAGATGTTTCGTATGATAATTCTGCCTTCTTCCTAGGAGGTAATTGTCTACAGAATAATTAGGGAAAACATTTTGGTTTGTACACGCACAGCTAGTCCTTCTATTTGTGCTTCACGACCGCTTACTCCTAAATAGTTACTTCTTGCTCTATACGACGCATTCGGCATATAGTCGCCAAGATCATATTGATTAGTACCAAAATTGCCGCTATTATTACAGTCCGAGTAATAACAACCCGTAGAATTGGTGTTATAAGAATTTCGCACAGCACTCGTAACAGTGACAGCTGTTTCCGTAACCACGATTATCTTCTTCCTCGTATGCGTTACGGTAATAACCGTAGGAGTCGTTTGCCGTATCGTCACATGTTGGGTAATATGTGTTCATCGCTTTATGTTCGAGATTACTATTAATTTGGAAAGGGAAATAACTACAAATTTATATTGACATTTTGTTGCACATCGTAACGGTTTTTAAAACATTTGTTAACACTATAGTTAGCACGTCAAATAAGTACAAGGATAAAAGGTAAGATGACGCTGACATTTACAAATGTGTCATTAACCATAGATAATAAATACGTTGTCATTGACGTATAAAATGTCAAAGTGTATGTTGTGTGGTTGTCTTAGATCATATTTAAAAGGCGGTTGTAATTACAAAACATAACCTACTAGAAGCTTTACTGTCATATCCTGACTGAAACTGCATTTAGCGCCGCCTGTTTCTCGTTCCTGTACTATTTTCTTTTTGGCGCACAATTTAAACGCCATTCTGACACTACTTGGTAGTTTATACCAGTGTACATATGGTCAAAGAAATGTTCGACTGGCGCAATATGAATGACACCACCAGCATTTTCTATTGTTGTGCATTTGTAGTGGTAATAAATTTCCATAAGAGAATACTTGTGGTGCCGTCTATAGAACGCTAGTGGAACATTTCTTTGACTATATGTATACTGGTATAATATTTGTTTATACTTATGTTTACGATTTAATATATAAAAAAAACACATGATTTTCTTGAAATATTTATATTAGTTAAACAAAAACAGAATATATTAGATGCACAAAATACTAACTCCCAAGAGTTTATCTATAACATATGGAAGTGTACAAACATAATATACTTATTTGTTGCAAAATAAAAATCTAACTACAAATTAAAGAAAAAAGGAACAATACTAACTTATATCTTTGTTTATATATCTTAATAGTTGTTCAATCGATTGGAAATACCATTGGGTGTTTGTTAGATGGCGCTCTACGCCTACGTAAAATCCCATATACGCTGCGCGCTATCTAAGAGACACCCAAAGTTACTTCTATCGGTTGAATAACTGTTAAGATATATAAACAAGGCTTATATACGTATAACATTTTCAGAGACAAATAAATGTAAGAATGGAAACAATAAAAGGCTTAAATAGTAGAACTATGAACTGGTCAATAAGACATTATGTACAATACTGCCCTAAATTTATTTTTAAGAATTTTCACTTTTAATCTTTTTCATAACTAAAAACTCATTTATTCTTTTTATTGGTTCAGTCGACTGACCGCAACATATGTACTAGACAAAGTCTATAAAGTTATTTATTGTGAAATAATACACTTGTAGCAATAAAATAAAACAAAAATATAATAAATTAAATCTGCAAAGTACTGCTTCGAATCTGTGTTATATTATTTTACAGCAAAATAAAATATCCTATAATAAGTGATTTCAATAGTAAAATGACTTTTGTACAATTAATTGGCAGTTTCTTGAAGTGGGGTGGCAACAAATGTTGTATTTCAAAATAATAATAGTTTTTTTTTTACATAAGCAGTCTTCATTGTAAATTCATATTTGTTGTGAAATAGTTGCAAAATAACAGCTTATATATAAACATTCTAAACATGACAGGAAATACTAGGTTAAAAGTACAAAATTAATATTTTGTAAAATTGTAAAATTCGAAAAATGAACCAATGAGTAGAATACGGAGTATAAATATAGATTGAAACGTGTACCATTTACATTAATGGAGAATAATTGAATGAGAATTTAAAATGGAATTTTCATTATTAACGTGAATATATTTGCTAAATTATCGATCTGAAACTACAATATTTTCTATAAAGGATAACAATAATTATAGAATGACTTTAAACCACTATGCTTGTGATAATTAACTAACGCTAATTAATAATTAGGTCACATTAAAATCGTGTGTAACACTCGGTTGATGTTAGCATACATATGTTTCACCTTACCAAGGATCATGTTAATAATGAGATTTCCATCTAAAATTCTCATTTCTCAATTATTCTTCCACTTATTAAGTATATATACGACTTTCTTCGTATAATACATTAAGTTGACCAGTAGCACTGGATCCTTGGTAAGGTGAAACATGTGTATGCTAATATCAACCCAGTGTTACACACGTTTTTAATGTGACCTATTTACATTAATGCTTATATTCAATAGATTTCCTATCAATTTAGTCTACATTTCCATGTAGTTGAATGACTTGGTCGGGTTTCATTGATGAATGTTTACCTAAAATAATACGTTTATTTAAGGTTGTAAGGTTGGAAATTTATCTTCTACTCTCAACTTACACGGGGCATTTTCACGTTATTGATGAGGAAACGACATTTTGTCACATTGTCGACAGATCTGCAGCACCTATAAACAGAAATTTTTTGAATAATTATTTGTTTTTGCCTATCACTCAATATAGATAATCGAACGATTTCTTTTTCTTCATTTGATTATGCCCACCACTACTGTAAATATAACATTGTACGTGAAAGATGCATGATGATATAATTATAGCTTTAATATAAAGGATGCTTTAATAATATAATCCGTTTTGACTTTGTGTGAGTACATACTTACAAGTAGACGTTAAAGAAAACAACTAAGTCTAGTTGCTCACGTATGGAGGAATCTGTAATGGAACTAAACCTAATTGTTTCCTTTACCATCTACTTGTAATATTTTAATGACTATGAAAGCCTATTATTTTTATATATAATCACGCCAACTTATATTATGCTTATATATGAATATTTTATATAATATATTTTATATATTACAGTATTATTATTATTATTATTATTATTATTATTATTATTATTATATGAATATAAATATTCATAACTTACAGAACTAATGCGGAAGCTGTTCATATTCATTTCCTATAGATTGTAATTCCTCCAAAAGAGTTCTCTAAAAGTGTATAACATCTATAATACATTTTGTTCGCACATCACCGTAAACGAATCTTAATTATACAGTGAGGTCGTAAATGGTCCCCCCCCTGATAACTTTTGAATGGTATGAGAGAGAGCAATGAAGCAAAAACCAAGTGAAATTAGAGATAATTTGTGATTTTTTGCCTATAGAGATACGCACATGGCTTCTGATGTAAAATAGAGGACGCAGCTATCTTTAAAATTTTAAATAGGAAGTAATTTCATTTAGAAGCTCATTTGGAAGATATTTCTGTTACTTTTATGGCAATGCAAACAGTTTTACGATTTTCGAAATTTTTACCAACTTATCCATGATTAATAATTGGAGTACTTACGTTACTTTTTCGATAGCCCTCGTATTCGCTTTTTGGATATAGTGTACAGGAACCTGTAATTACAGTAATCTGTAACATAGACACCCACACACATGACACATACACTGACAGATAAGACACTCTTGCTAAATTTTGCAAAAACGTCATATTGTAAAGTATGTCATATTTTACAGCAATCGCTTCCTAAGTCACATAAAACCACAATATTTATACGAGGGCTATAGAAAAAGTAACGTAAGTACTCCAATTATTAATCTTGGATAAGTTGGTAAAAATTTCGAAAATCGTAAAACTGTTTGCATTACCATAAAAGTAATAGAAATATCTTCCAAATGAGCTTCTAAATGAAATTACTTCCTATTTAAAATTTTAAAGATAGCTACGCCCTCAATTTTACATCAGAAGCCATGTGCGTATCTCTATAGGCACAAAATCACAAATTATCTCTAATTTCACTTGGTTTTTGTTTCATTGCTCTATCTCATACCATTCAAAAGTTATCGGGGGGGGGGCATTTACGACCTCACTGTATGTACGTTTGCTTATTATTAATGTTCGATCAGTATATTACCTGGCATTTTGAATGTTACAATATCTTTTTCACAGTTATAAAACGTTTAAAATAATAATTATAAAACGTGCACAAAATCGCCAAACGACGCTGACAAATTGCATGAAAATGCCGGAATGGCGTCAATAAACAAAATACAAAATATGCGCACAAATGTGAGTGATCTGTGGAGGTGGAGAGTAGCCTGAAATGAAGCTACATTAGTACGGGAACGAGAAACAGGGGGCGTCTTAATGGGTTTTATTGTTTAATAAAGGAGTCGTATCACTCTGATTATGTCATTGACATAGAAAATGTCAAAGTGTATGTTGTAATGTAACTCTGCTTTCTTTTATTTATTTAGTTACCATAAATTCTGTATTTTTCTCTTAAACAACATGAACAATGGAATGAAAGCCCATAACAATCATCAAAATCATACCTATGATTTAATATATTTGGTTTTAGTAAAGAAACTGTAACCGCGTTTACATTTAGGTCTAAACGGCCAATATTCAAAGTAGTATGCCACCGCAAAATACAGCAATATTAATAACAATATCAGCAAACACAATTTGAATTTGTCGACCACGATTTCTTTGCTACAGAAGCAGATGTACGGGGAATGCTCGCCGCAAATGCAGCAAGTGCAAACAGTTTTAGTTCCGAACAGTGGTTTCTTCTTGCTCTTCTTAGATTCACTGGGACAGACACGACAACAGATCGGTTTGCAACACTTCAACTTTTTGGTGGGAGTGTGGTGCCTGCAACAATTTTCACATTTCTGACAACATGTTTTGCTGTTGACGTCGTAACTGAAGGTGCTATTGCAGAGGCTGGCGTTTTTGGATTTGTTGTTACAGTCGCAAATGCGTTGCTTCGGTAAGGCATACTGGGTCTTGAATGTGTCTAAAACTTCGTCGAATTTATTCTGTATGAAATGGGGATTGGCGTTTAAGTACTGGACACTAAACGATGTCGGTTGCCCGCACGTGCACTGCGGTTTATTGGAGGTCCATGCCATTCCAAATATTCCGGATAGTTTCGTATCACATTCATTGTTGCTTTTACAATTGCAGGGCTGACAAAAATGCGACCTAGTGTAATTGGACCATTTCTTCCGTAGGTTTTTGAAGTCATATTCAGAACCTGACGAACGCGAAGATATTTGACTACAACAGTTCTCTTTATCGTACACATCACATGGCTGCACCATATAAGACATATCTCGGCTCTTCTAACGTGGTGGGGCCGAACTCTACACTGATAATTTTGGGACACATAACTAAAAGTGTTTTGGGGTGTGACAGTTTGAAATCTGACGTTCTGGAAATGATTTAATGACATATGGTAATATCAGTAATTGTGTACAGAAAACGTCAGTGACTACAGTCTAGATCAAGTTTTAAAAGAAGTATTGTTCTTATGGACTATATGCGTCCCTTTCAATTTCATACTCGTTTATATGTATCTATCTTTTTCTATCATGGGGATTGTTGCCAGATTATTTGGTGGCTATCGGTCAGAGATAATATAGCTGTTGGTAATCATTTACTGTACCTGTCATTTGTCAATTTCGATTATTCTGTGTCCCTTGAGTTTACCCCAGTTTTTTTTCTATTACGTATTTATTTTAAACAGATCAGTTTTTATAAAAAAGCCACTATCGCCGTCGTTTGTATTATCTGTTGTAAGTCCCTATAATAAAACAGCTGTTATAATCACATGTAATACAAAGGTGATGTATTCGTAGAATTGGAGTATGGAATCTTACAGGCGAAGTGTATTCGTCGAAGGAAAAGCAAGTGATCCTAAATTCCTTTTTACATATTTTGCAAAAAATATACACTCTACAGGTTCTTACTTGACAGTGGTTTTACATTCGAGAAAATTGGAAAGAAAGTAATGTTGATAGACCGTGATGATATTATAAGATGGCGACATGATTGTTTACCTGCTATTAGGAGGTATTGTAATCAAGGGAGAAACATTGTTTTCACTGACGAATCGTGGGTAAATACTGGACACTTTGTTGAGGAAGGTATGTGGCGGTTGGATGAAATGCAAAATGAACCGAAAGAATTTATTATTAATTTAACATCGACCTCATCATCATCTTCCTATTGGTCTTCCGACATTAGTTAATCGTGTTATTATGATTATAGAAATAATTTTTAATTTGTTGTGACCATACCTCTGCAAATATTTGTAAATATATTACAACATGTATATAATATCTATGTATGTTTTTCCGAAAATAAATACAAAACCATAAAATAAAACATTCTATTTATGTTGTGTATTTTGATCTGGTATAAACAATAATACAATCAACATTCTATGAATTTTTATGTTAATGGGACATAACCAATAAATACAAACGGCAAACAAAATTCACTGAATTGACATTTATTAAGCGTCAACCTGAAATTCGTCAAGTTATTCAGAGCGACAACATACGAAAAATTAAGTACTTCAATAGATTTGGCATCGGTGGGTACTATCTCCATAAGAGTAATACTTCCTTCTCAACGTGAACCAGACTATACTCTATCACCCAACCCTGATATTACTTAAATTTAGAAACAAAAAGACGTCAGCATTTCATAAATTATTCAAAAACATGCTTTATTATAATGTTTATCAAACAATTTTACGCAATATAATTATCTGAAAAGGTACTGAAATTCTATAATAAAAAATATAAGTGTAGGGACAATCCACGATACTAACGAAAGACTCAAATAACTATGGTAAAAATAACATATGCCTACCCGAGCTAGCTGTGGAAAGGTAGGCAGCCAAAGGAAATAAACATTCGTTGTAGTTGCCCTTCCTTCGATATTGCTGTTATATTTATAAGCTGGGTAGATTATAAGTTATAATAAAACGAAGGAATTGCTGTAGGTACAACTTTATTTCATGTCTGGCTGCGTCATACGGTTACATAGGTTGCCTATATATAACAATGATATTTCATTTTCAATAATATTTGAAAAAATAATTTATAAAAGAACCTACAATTTCTTCAAAGCTAATAGCCTTTTAAGCTGCACACAGTATGGATTTTTACCTGAAAAATCGTGCGAAAAAGCAATTTTTGATTGCCTGCAAAACGTACTATCCGCTGTAAAGATAAAAGTAAAGTGTGTGGCGTATACTTTGATTTCAGTAAAGCATTTGAAACCATAAGGCATGAAATACTTTTTGAGAAATTGTATAGATATGGTGTTCGTGGAACTCCCTTAAAATTGTTAAAGTCGTACCTCGCAAATAGAACACAATGCGTTAGTATTCCTAATGCGATAGTTTCTAATGTAAGAACTTGCATATATTCAGACAACGCCGCTATAGTGCAAGGAATACCACAAGGCTCCATCTTGGGACCACTAATATTTATAATCTATGTCAATGAGTTAGCTTCCTTTCTGGATATCGCGACATTATATCAATATGCGAATGACACCACCGTCATATTAAAAGGTGATTCAAATAATGAAGTTTCAGAATCTTAATCAGAATATTAAATTTAAATATTTCAAAAAATGTCAAGTTGGTGTAATATGAATAAGCTACAGCTAAATATTAAAAAAACCAAGCTGATTCAGTTTACGACGAAAACAAACCTAAATTCTACAACACAAAAAAACATCGAGCAAACAAAAACAGTAAAATACCTAGGTGTAGCACAGGACACTAAACCTAATTGGGAAGATCAGGTAGAGTCTGTGTGCGTGGAACTGGGTCGGTAGTACTACGGCTTTTATAAAATCAGAAATACGTTTAATATAGATACCCTTAAAACATTGTACTTGGGACATATTCAATCCAGGTTATCTTATAATCTGATTTTCAGGGGTTCATCAACGTATTGCTGTGGTTAGACTACCCGCGTTGCCGCTTGAGTATATTTTAAGTTGCATAGATTTTGTCTTGTTTACTCCGTTCAGCCATTAATCAATGTTCCGAGCATTTTCACAATAATGTTTATTTTTGTATAATTTTAGTTAAAGAGTTAATTGTATGATTTAATTAATTAAGTGTTAAGCTTTTTTTAAATTAATTCCATTCATTTATTTGTCTAGCATTTGCTAGATTTGTTTTATGCTTATTCTACTAGATTTTGTCGGTGAATTGTGCGTGTGCGTTGTAAGTTTTTAAGAGAGGGATTTTCGTAAGAAAAACAGTTGTAGAGTTTTGTCAAGGCGTTTCTTGTTCGACTATTGACGTGAGTAGACGTATTTTTGCATTTTTCTATCATTGTTGCCATTTTGTAATTCATATAATATTGAAATTTGATTTCTGAAAAATTTTAGTCCATCAAGGAATTCAGATTGTAATAATTGTTAATATATTGACGTGTACAGGTTGTAGATATAAGATTATTTATTATTTTTGTTCGGAAAGATATTTTTTAGTTAATTTTTTCACATTATAGTTTAAAGAGTTAATTTTTCGTTATTCAATTTTGCTGTTTCGTTTTTAATTATCTTTCACCTCGGCTTGGGTGAGTAGAAGCATTGTTCTTGCATTTAGTTTTCAATTTTATAGATTTCTAGTATTTGTCCACGTTTAATTTATTTTAAATTGATACCACGTGGATTGAAATTGAAATATTTAGGATTATCTTCCTGAACAAACAAAACTTTTGCTTTGTATAGGAAATAGCATTGTCCTATTGTAATTTAGAATCAAGTGCAGTTTTTAATTTAGGCCAAAACCTTCAGTTCACGGTTTTTTTCTGCACCTTAACCCTTTTTGAAAAATAAATTTGATTGTTACTTAGCATCTTTGGGTTACAAAAATTCTGTTCTTTTATTTTATATTAAACCTTTTCAATTTTTTTTTGGGTAATTAAGAAAGTCTGATTTCATTCACTCGCAATTTACTTTTCGTGGTTAGATTCAAGTTTTAATTCGCGAGGATAACTCTGAGATTAATTGTTCTTTTGTTCAATTTAAATTTTTCCGTTGAGCTAGCTAATTTTAATTTTCTTTTTCATTTTAAAATTCATTTAATTCAGTCAGTACACAGCAGTATGCTCAGCGGGCTTTTGTATTGCAAAAAAAAGGTAATTAGGTGTATAATGCATAAAACCAGTAAAACGCCGTGCAAACCAGTGTTCCAAGAACGTAACATTCTTGGCCTACCGTGTCTTTGTCTGTCCAACAAGCATCTGTTTAGTCGTAATCGCGATATTTCATCTGGTATAGCTACCAGACATGCCGATTTCTTAGTAATACCCTTCCACAACCCTTCCAGTTATGAATGAGTATCTGCAACACGGATATATAAAACGGAATTTTTAGTTGTATTAGAAAAAAAATCCTGGTTGGAAAAAGGGTTTACCAATTACGAAATCGCAATAACTAATGTAGATACTAAAAATGAAGAACTTGAACATAAAGACGAGGATTCATGTAATAAAAATGTTCTGGTTTACTAATATTCTACTAGGTATCCATATGTACCTTTTATTATGTTTACCTGCAGCCAATACTACCACCAACTGTCATTTAAAAAAAAAAAATATTAGTTTCCACTTTTTGAACATTCCAATATAAAATCCTCTTCAATAATTTACCCATCACCATTGCTTTCGTCAACAGAAACGAATTTCCATTTTGCGCTGACGTTCGTTTTTGTTGCGTAACGCAAAAATTCATTCGGACATTTAAATTTGCTTCGGAATCCCATCGTTATGATTTATGTATAGGTTGGTTATTTTCGACGCAGATCGCGGGAATCGTTTTTCGCGCTTGTAATTTCTATCGCGCCGCTTAATTGCGAAGGACTCGCTCTCTACGGTACGTTCGATGGAAAGTTCATCTGTCAACGCGAACTCTTATAATTAATCTTTATTTTCGATGATTATCGAAATTGCGTTTCGAGAGAAGGGCCGCGCCCCGCACAACTGGAAAATTCAAATGCTGACCGCGGCCGGGCAGTAATTCAGTTTCGAACGGTTGTTGACCGACGGATTAATAGCGGGGGATTTATTGTATTTCCCCGGGCGGCAAACGGAGAATTGTTTTTATCTGTTTAGCCGAGGTCCAGTTTATCTTCTCCGGTTGTTTTTCTCGTGTTGAGGCCATTATGGTCGCCAAGTTAAACACGACTCAAGAACACGGGCTGAACTTGCAGCCCTGAGTGTGTGTTTTATCTTGTATATCTGTGTATTTGCACAAGCTTCCTCCTTATTCCGCAGACGGGCAGTATTTGGTTCCAACCTTTTGCAAGCATTAGAACAAAGGATTCGTTTGAAGTCAGTTTTGTTTGTGACAATTGCATCGTTCAAATATCACGGAAACTTACATCAATTAAATCGTTTATCATGAGCTTTTGTACTCCCGATGACTTAGGTACCTGTTAAAAACAACATTTTCTATTTATACGTGTTCGAAGTTGCAGGTCACATTATAATACTATGGTTAATCAAAACAAAAGCCCAAGTGAGATGTCGCATCCGAAGAGTTTCTTCACTTCAGTTAATTTCCGTTATACTTATAATAATAACTATAATTACAATAAAAGTATTTGTTGGCGAAAGGTACAATATATTACATTATAATAAACAGACAAATAAAACACAATTATTAAATACAAGTTGTCAAAAAGACTAAATCGCGTATGAAGAGTAAGACTCAGTCAGTGCTTTTCCTTTAGCCTTGTAAAAAGAACGAATACAGTAAACAAAAAATATCAGGTAACACAAAAAGGAATAGGAGAGAAAAATAGAAAAAAGTAACCCATGTTAATATCACTAATCGCAGGGGTGCATAAAACATTGGATAAGGCGAATCAAGTTAAATATCACTAAAGCAAGGTGCTTCGCGTTCCTAACGAAAAACGCACATACGAGTGTTGATAGAAAAGCACTCGATTGCCCGTATAAATCCTCTAGTTGTTTTGACCGAGTAAGAAAAACACACCCATGTATAAAAACTACATGCGCCCGTAAATCACGTGGAATATTTCAATGCACAGCCTGTGGCACAGCGATGACACATATTTACATAACTTGTTTGTTCGACACGAACGATAACGCAGCTGTGTTTTCGCAATATTCTAGGCATTGGCGGCGTCTTAGATGTAGCTGTTTATTTATATTTGTGCAGCACTCAAATATCTCCGTTCAAGCTTTTATTGAAAAGTAAGTATTGCTAAAATTATTTATATTTTGAATACGTTTTAAACACCGTAACAAGATAAAATACATAATTGTATTACTTATTTAAATATGTAATAGTGACATTTTCTTTATTTCTTGTATTTTATTAAAAAGAAGATAAAACAAGCAGGAATAAAGAGTCACTAACTATTTAAAATAATAAAACAAAAACTTGGTAAGTCTTTTTTATCATTGATTAGAATTAATTCACGTATTATTAATTTGAAAACATTGTAATTTTCCACAAAAAGACATTTGAAAATGATGGTAAGTTTGTTATATCTAGCGCACGTTAAATTTAAAATGTATTAAAACTTAATAAATCTAATCAGGGGCCCTACCCCAAGACTTCTATTGAAAATATTGATGCAACTAATAACTTTTTAAAATTTGTAATCACATACTACTTTCTAGATTTTCCTTTGTAAATATGAAGTTCTCTTACATGTGAATACAGAACCTTATTAGATAATACTCTCTACTGACTTCGCATAGCTATGTAGGTACATATGTATGTAGATACATATGTACCTACATACCGCTACCACATACAAGTTCCTAGGCAACGCCACTGAGTTTTTCCGCTTCCCCGCTTCTCCGAATAAGTTTGTCCGTCCTTTAAATATCACAATCGGTGAGCGAATATAATCAGTGGCGGAGCTGTTGGCTGTAAAAATTGATACAATCCAATTGATAGAGTGGCGCAGTTAGTAGGTACACTATCAAATAATGAAGAAATAACAGTCAAAAAGAAGAGATAAGTAGCATCCAATTCAGAATATCGCTATAAACTTATGGTGGGATTCTATGCATAGCTGTAGCGTCTGCAAGATTATCTGTAAGAGGGTAAGCATGTATTATGAATGCTTATAGACTTACAGATAACCTTACAGGCTTTATAATTTTGCATATAATCTCACCATTAGTCTCAATGCGGATTCTATAAACTATACGATTATAGGAGGGTCACTTTATTTATGAAAACTAAATTATTACAAATCATCCTAACCCCGTGCTCCACCTGAAAAGATACTACACGAGGCTACCTATTCTAAGTATTATATGGGTTCCATAACAATTGAAATGATCCTACTCTAACTAAATAACTTCCCTATGATTTTTAATAACAAAAATATAATACAGTAGCCTCGCGACCATACGAATATTACTTTTGAAAAATGATAAAAAATGTAAAATGTGATTAGTTCACATAATCGCGAGTCTACTGTAAATCAGTCAGCTATCAGTTATTATTAAATGTGCCCATGGAACGACTTTCGTTATCTCCCAGCATTCGCCAAGGACACTGATTATATATAATATACTTATATAAAATCAATGGCCACGGAGTAAGGGAAAACCATGGCAAAAACCTTACTCTGGGAGGATCTGGGAAGAAGTCCCAGACCTTATTACTGATAGCCACAAATTATTATTATCCTTCTGAGTGCCGAAGAAGCAGCCTCCACGTCTCCTCAAATTCCGACAGCTTTGCCGTTCTCGCGTAGCTGTTCCCTTTTCATGCATTCAGAAGTTGAACAGGAAAGATGATGACCTAAAAAACAAACAAAACAACAGCAGTACCTATTCTAATACTTAATAGTAACTTAATCCTAAATTATTCTAACCAAGAGTAATTAAATAAATATTTATATTTTAAATATTTATAGTACACCAATTCCGACCACTAAAGAGCATAAAATATTCATTTATAAGCGTGCTACCCTACTAACTATCTAAATATCATGCGGTAGCCTATCTAGTTCTTTAGCAACATTACTAAAAAATTCCCACCATTCGATCGACTCATTATCTCTAATATCTGTTTCGCGTCGCGGCCAATTTAACCCCCTAGCTAATGCCCTAACCTCCGTACGCGAGGTTAGGGCATTAGCATTAGGAGGGTCAGAGGGCAATATGAAACCATTCAGTAATGAGGCGGCATCATAAGAAAAGCAACGCTTGAAAATTGGGATACACAATAACTTCCTTCTCCTGAGATTCACACGATGATCTTGCTCGCGGAACCGTAGCCTACCAAACAAATACTCCAATACACGTTTTCTGAAAATACTCAGGTAAGCTATTACGGCATGCAACGTTCGACGAGCATGCTTTTTCAAAGTGTTGGTGGCCGCAATAATATCACTAACTCCGCGCCTGCCACTTACGCCACGCACCAGCTCGACGCTGGAATGTTGGATCTTTTGAATGCGATAAGAATCGTCACTGGTGATACAACTAGAGTATACAACATCCCCATAGTTAAAATTTGACAGAGATAGTGATTTACTTACTAGTTACTTAGTAGTTTTATTAAGTGAATGACGATTAACAAAGACTACACTTATCGGACAGATTAGCAACGGTTCTTACCCGCTCGATTCTAAATCATTCGTGCAAAATACTAGCTGAATCCCTGCGGTAGAAGGAGAGAGCACTATCCCGTTGGACGGGCAGGGACATACTGAAACAAATGCTGTAATACGGGAATTAACCAACAGATTGTCTAGTGCCGATATGGAGAAAAATAATTCAATTATTACGAATAAATATCCTGGTTGAAAAATGAAACATAATAAAGCAAAGAAATTTGTTGTAAAGTAGGCAAAGTAGGTAAATATTTTTAGACGACGGTCAGATTATAAAGCGCAATTAAAAGTTTATTGTGTGCAATTAATTATCTGGAGATTAGTATCACAAATTATAAACTCAATGCGCCATTTATTTGCCAAAATATAAAGAAAAAATATTTTACAAATTCGAGTAATTTAATTAACATTCCAGCAAAACAAGAATATCCACAGAATCAGGAAGAAAAGATTAACTAAAAACACAATGCGTGAATACTAAATTTAAAACCACCTACTTATAGATCAGAACATTTTCCTTTTTCTCTTTTTCCAATACCATTTACACTAATAACATTCTACAAATATATAAAACCTCCAGATAAAAGAGAAAAACAAGGTTTACTTCGCTTTCCTCCTTAACGATTTTATTCAAACTGAACAGAAAAAAAGGCATAAATTTCCAAACCAATCAAGTTAAAGGCAGTATTAATTGATTCCATCCCTATATTAAGATATCCGCATACGCCAGATGTTTTATTTATTGGAAAAAGAGCCGATTGTTTTTAGTTATACTGTAAAGTTATCCTCCGAAATAAAGAGAATGTTGGAAAGAAACGGCAGTATATTAGGAAGGAGAGACAAGCCTTTAAAGAATCTTTTTTGCTTATTTATTACTGCTTTCTGTTTTTTTCTTGTGTTCCTTAATATAAATGGATTCCTTCAACTTGGTTTGTATTTCCTTTGACAAACTAAACGATATATTTAAAAGGGAAATAAATTCAAATCCTTAAAAAATAATAATAAATAATAAGTTGTAATATCTCTCAAGTTAATTTTTCAATAAATTTTATTATGTAAGCAACTGAATAAAGTTTCATATATGTGACATTAACGTTTAACACAAGTATATAGTACAGTGTCGAGAAAGCGCAAAATTATTTATTTATTATTATTTATTTAACTATAAATATTATATATAAACCCCTTATTTAAGTAGCAGAAATAGTATGGGATTGGTGCAAAGTTTGTTAAATGTTTCAAGATTTTTTTCATTAGACGGGGTTCGTCGCGATGATGAAATCACCACCAATGTGTAGTCTGAATTGTGTCAGCACAATAACTGTTTATCGCACACTGTATAAACTATTTTGACACCGCCATAATATAATCCTGGAATTCATCGATATACTTTTCTACATTATGAAACAATGGTCGTTTTCTGGGATTTTCTCCGCCCGACATCGTATTACATTTACAATGCATAATAGTTAACGGAGAGTTGTACTATCTTGCATCAAGACTCGACTAACACTGATACTAGGTACCAGATACACGAATCGCAGGAAGTAATTTTACTGCCTTAAAGATATACTGTGGCTAAAGGTTCTGCATAGTGCGAGGCGAGTGCGGCCGAACACTCTATTGATGATTCTTTTGGATTTGCTTTCTGCTACCAGTACGACTTTAGACCTGGAATGGTGCCACTTGTCTTTGACTGACCGCCACTGATTCGTACAGTTGGGAATTGATATTTATTATAGAAATATCACAGTTGGACGGATCAAGTGTGGTGTGACACAAAGGTCAGTGCTGGAACCTTAATCACCTGCGGATCACACATGGTCTTTTCGCCAACGACACATCCCTTACGTGGTGTGCCTCAAATCGTGTTGAGAGAAAAAATAATAAACTCCAACATTTCTAGAATTTTTAAATGGTTTAATGCTAATGAAATCATTTTTAACATCAGCAAAGCCAACGTGGCGATTTACATAAAACATACAAATCTAAACATCGCTATTAATTATAGTCTTTTATCTTCTACCGATGTTAGATTTTTTTCGGGTGTTTCTGCGGATACTGGCTTAGGTGGGACACTTACAAAATTATCAATCGAACTTGTAGTTTCCGAATTATTTCAAAACATGTATGTAATTATAATGAAACGCTCTGTATATTTTTATACACGCATCAGGCGGTAGAATTAAGTAGTTTTAAATCATATTTATGTAGAACTGGGAGGGTTAATGATTCGCATTGTGGATGTGGTAGGGTTTATACAGCCGGGCATGTTTTATTTGAATGTGCACTCACTGCTGAATGGCAGTCGCGTACAGAAGTTAGGGCATTAGCTAAGGGGTTAAATTGGGCGTGATGCGAAACAGATATTAAACATAACGAGTCGGTTATTTAATAATTAATTAATTAGATAGGTTAAAAATGCCTCTAATACAATTTTATGCAGGTACTTCCTTAGACAGTCGTGTCCTGTTAGCAGGTTCGTCACCATTCTAAGCTATACTCGGTTAAGAGCTAGTACATCCTCAGCTAGTTGCCGAGATGGTTGCCTCATCATCTGTTTGCTGTGCCTCTATTTTTCTACGCTGTTCCAGTGTAGCTAGTGTCTCCTTAAGATTCACTCCGCCACTGCTCACGTTTTAGTTATTCCCAGATCCGGTTCTGGTGTTGTGAATATTATTTTCTTACAAGTCCCTTTGCAAGTTCGTTGCCTGCATTGCCCTTATAACCAGACAGCCACAATAAAGTGACTTCGTTGTATCTGGCCAGGTTCTCTAGGATTTCTAGGCAAACCCAAGTAAGTATCGAGGTTATCTGATAAGATGCTAGTGTGGTTGGGGCGACTTGACTATCCGATGATCCGATTAATCTGTTAAAACTTGGGTTGTTTTGTAACACATGTTTCTATTGTTAGTATTTATGTTTGTTGTACGATAGTATATTACCACAACACCACGTATTCTTTATGACTTAGGGTTTCTTCATATATACCAGCTCCAGAACATGTGATTGTTTTTGACCCATCTGTATATCAGTTTTGGTTTTGAATGCGTAGGTTCTCTTTGGTTTCCACTCATCCCAGTCTAAGAAGACCTTGAAGAGTTTGCCAAAGGAAAGTTTGCGAGTCATCAAATCACTTCGCATTTCAAAGATAGGGTTGGTGATTTCTGCTGTTATTCTGGCATAGCTCAGAAGTATTCTTGGTTCTCCAATTCCCGCCACCTTTCAAACTGTATAACCTGGTAAAGGGATAATGAGAAAGACCTAATTCGAACTCAGTAACTAAATCAATCAATCAACTATGTAGCTCCTACAATAACCGAGATAGCAATGGTGAACACTTAATTTGGATTATTTATGTTACTTTGTTTTTTAAGAATTATGTTTGAGTATTAAAACTTTCTTTAAACTTTATCTATCTCCCACGATAGATTCTTCTTCCGCATGGAGGAATAATTGCTAGAGCTCTGTTTACATGATGGATTACATCAATCCCAATTGCCTATTTCTCGGAAATTATTTTTTTTCATAATTTCCATACCACGTTAGTACCCATTTATAGCTATTTAGCCGTAAATAACAAAGGACAAAACAGCTACACCTACTTAGGAAATGCGTTTTTCATTACATTATCCATCACGGAAACAGGATAGCGATGTAAAAATAATTTCCCTAGCGTCTCAACATCAATTAATTTACAGCTTATTTGCAATGATATCCGGCCTGTTTTAGCGTGTTGTTTTTTTTTTCAGTTAATTTAAAAGATGCATTAGTGTCGACTTTTGAAGTGGATTAATTTACCTTCCACGCCATACTTCACCAAGCTCTAGGGAAATTTAAATTCCATTTACTATCCTATCTCCATTATGCATCTTTTCGTCACATTTGCGTGTTTTAATTGTTATCATTCAAATGAAGCAGAAACGAAGTTGATTAACGAATATTAAATTAGTTTGAATTACATACTTTCAGAAAAGCAAAGCTTCATACGTGATTCCATCGATTCCAAATTCACGACCTCGTCGAAGAGTCGAGCCAAAGTTTCAGCTATACCGGTTTGTTTTAAAATTGGGAATTCGGGGCGCGCGCCATAAATTTCCACGTTAAAAATATGAATACGCGCGAAGAAACGTCGCGAACACCTCTCGCTCTTATGAATTATAAATGCGCCATTTACGGAACATGAAAGTTTTCCGCAATCTCTTAGAATTGTTGTGTTACCGGCCGCTTTATGATTCCCATGTGTGCGTTGTGTCTGTCAGGTGGTAGTAGCGTCTCGGTTAAGCGTCGACCTCTCCGCCATCTAGCGTTGAAACGACGAAAAAGCGACGAATGAGGCAGTCAAGGTATACGCGGTGAGGGTGGTAAGGGAATTACGATATAAGGAGCGGCGCTTTCGTAAAAATACGATGCCCGTTAAAATCAGAAGTGTTGTCGTAAAGGTAGATCCATTTCACGTAAATAGGGTTCAGGAGACGTTAATTCTTTCGCGGTATACTAAGAATTGTGCTTTCGCTATAAATTTAGTAGCTTTTCTAGGACCTGGTGGAAAGATATACGCCAGTTAATCCTTGAGATGCATGAAGTATGTTATAAAATTACGAGGCTAAAGATTTTGTAAAAGTACCTACACGTAGAGAAAGAAAATGCTGAATTAATCAAAATCACTTTGTTAAGCTCAAATGCGTTGATGTAACAATATTTTTGTTTGACTTTACATAAATTAATTCTTACAGTAAGAATTTCTTTTAGTTAATATAATTTTGTTGAACTAAAGAAACATTTTAGTTGTTTGATCAATGAAACGAATTTTCTGTTTATATTAACTCAAATAATTCTCTTAAAATCACTAAAATATCATGATCAAAACTAAGCTTCTTAGTAGTTGTTTTAACAAAAAATTATGGTTAATCAAACACATACAATACATTAAATTAAGATTTCCTATATTTTTAACTTTAGGCGTATATCTGAAATTCGCATTTTGTTTATTTTAGCTACATCGAAATTGTTAGAAGAACACTTCGCAGTATATATTTTGAAAAACATTTTTAATTACTTTAACAAAATTCGTTCTATTGATATCACTATATTAGATGTTCCGTAATGTTTGTTGCGTTAACCAAAATTTTAGTTAATCTCGCAAGAATACCGTACAATGAAGGCAACCATATCGTTTTATTAATTTAACAAAGCCAATGGGTTCACGTGTATAACAGTTTTCTTCCACATAGTAGCAAAAATACGTTAAATATAGGTAGGTATGTATTTCAGAAATCGCAATGAAGATGGCGTTCCTTCCATTTCACACCAGTAAATGACACATAAGCGTCATAAAGCACAACACTCAGAGTTAATAAAATATTAATCTAGTGCATTTGCCAATCAAACACTCAATAGGAGTTGCGACCATTAAAGCAGCGATTGGCGGTGTGCAATGGCAGTGATGTCAGTAAAACCATTTTTTGAGGGTTTTAAATATCTCCCGCCTTATACAGATATTTTACACTTTATGTTGTGAATGAGATGATAAATGTACAATACCAAAATACTTGAACATTTCCCCTTGTAAAGCGAATCAAAAAATGACCGATAGGTTGCTGTAGCAATAAAATATTATTAACTAAAAAGCAATTTTGTTTTGGCTCAACATAATTTTCTTGGTTAACACAACAAAAATTGTTATTTTGACATAACAGATATCATTTATTCAATTTAACTTAAAATGTGTATTTAACCTAGCAACTTCTGCTTTTTATTTTAATGAATTCTTTTGGTTAATTTAACATGAAATAGTTGTTTATTTTACCCGAACACTTATTGCCCTAACAATACTGAATGTTTAAAATAAAATTATCTTGATTCTTAAAACAATGCTAAAAATATTATCAAATCTACACAATTATTTTAACATTCGCATTTTGTTACTTTAACAATGATTTTTGTTTGACTGTATTTAACCCAAATTTCGTAGTTAAATGCCGCGTTTTTTGTTAGATTAACACATGTCCTTCTTTACGTGTATAGATACGCTTGATTTGGAAATGTTCAGCTGAAGTTAAAATTTATTCTTCAGTCGCAGAAAGATTGTAGTAAATAATTTAAATTGATTAATTAGGAAGTACTACATATTTATGAAAAAGCACACGATTTTTTTATGTTTGTTTTATTTTTTCCTTAGGTGGTCTAACACTACAGATTTGTTGGGCTAGACTCGATTCTTTAAAAAAATTCCAATTTTGTTAAATCCCACTTGATGACCTGTAAAAGATATAAAGCGACCACTAAACCTTTCACGGAAAGCATCCAAGGTTGCACGCGATCTATGGCAAGTTGCACCGTCTTGTTGGAACCACATTGTAATGGGGCGTTTAGAAGGCCATTTATTTTAAATTTGATTGATTATTTACTTTCTCAATAAAAAATAATTGATTTCATCCTATTTAAATAAACATATAAATCATGTAGGATTTGTAACGTATTTTTAGTTCTATTTAGTGTGTGTGTGTGTGTGTGCGGTGACAGACGTAAGCGGCGTCAAGAAAGGAATGAACAAATAAAGGAGTTTGCCGCGATCACGAGGATAACGCAATGACCCTGATTGGCGGAGAGCCGAGGAGATCGTAGGTACGCAAGTGAACTTAGCAGTCGGCAGCTAGTGTCGGAATAAAACGGGCGTGCCGTTCATCTAGAGCAGGGGTCGGCAAACTTTTTTTAGGACAGGGCCAAATCGTAAGGAAAATTAAGTTCAGCGGGCCAGGTTGTAAACTCTAACGTGTATATTTTTTATTAAGTGTTCCTCTGTGTTTTATTGAACCGAAAACAATCTACCAAAAAGTTTCCGTCGTATCATACAGGGTGTTTAAAAATTACTGACTTGACAAAGAATCTTAAAGTTACAAAACTTATTTTTTTTTCAAAAACACTCTGTATATTCTTATATTTTTCTGCAACATTCCCTATAGGCTCAGTGGTTTTATTTTAAATTATTCCTATTATTTATTAACTTTTCCAAATGGTCAAATAATGTTTACCTGGTGGATTATAAATAACATTACAATAAATTATTATTGCTAGTAAATATTATAATAATCATTGTTTTCTATATGTTAGTACCTAGAAAAGTACGCAATATATAAACTAAACAGTAAATATTAAATATTAAAAGTTTATCTTCATCTGGTTAGCATTTTGCAAAATGAGGCAAAATGCGAATAAAAAGTTAATCAAGTGTTTGTGTGATATAAGAATTTGCAGAGGATTGAAATAGCTACATAATGGAATCTTTGCAGACGATGTGGTAATAATAACAGACAGTGAAAAACAAAGAAAATTTGAACATATGCAAAGGAAACATGGAAGAAGAGGGCATGACAATAAACATGCTAAAAAAAATAATAAATAAAAAATTATAAAAATAATAAATAATAAAAAAGCTAAAATCCTCGGAAACCAGAATGTTGAAACTAAAATTGAAATAAATGATACTAAAATAGAGCAAATGAGGAATTTAAATATTTAAGAGTAACATTGGAAGAAACAAGAAAACAAGATGCTGGAATAAACGATTGATAAAACAATCGAGACTACGTAATAAACCAAAAATTTATTAATAAAAAGACAAAAAAAAAAACAAACCTATAGTATTGTTATGAAGGAAGCCAAGAAAAATAAAATTCCACTATTTTAGGGCATTTGGAAACACATCTCAGTAGTTCAATACCTGCTACTTCTGAAGATTTGGGCACCTTGAAAACACCTGACCAGAAAATTTTGAAGTAAAATAGGATCCATTTTTAGGAATTCTAATCCAATCTAGATCACAGGAAATGAATTGCGATATATTTTTTTTTTTAATACTTCAACGAATGTTAGTATCTTTTTATTTAAAATAATTTGAAGGGACGAAAGTTCAGTTGAAGGGGCATAAGAAACAAAAGCAATAATTAGTATTAATGGACGGAACGATTGTAGAAATTCTTTCTCATTTAAAAAAATATTAATAATTTCTCTGAGTTCCAAAAATCTCAATAAAACTTTTCCACTATTGCACCATCGAACTCGCGATGGTTAACTCGCTGAGAGCCAATAAAGTTAACCACTGCCACAACTGGTTCAATAATGCAAAATTGATAGAGGTGTTTGATGAATTATGCAATAACTTATTGAAAGCTTTGCATAAAACAAAAATACTTGGGCAGTATCAACAAGGACTGTTGACTCATCAAAAACTAATAAAAACCACTAAACATTTTTTGGCTTCTCCATTAAGAAGCTTATTGTAATATTCTCAATTTATCTGACAGTCGCTTGACCTGAGAGGTCAACATAAAAACAAACGGTCTTCTTTAGGCACACTTCTTCTAGTTATCGCAAATCTATTCATGAATATTTCAAAATTTAATTCTAAATAAGGTTAGAAATATTATTGCGAAGTACGCCGAAAGCGTTCATAGTAAATGAATTAACCGGACTTTTTTACCGCGACATCAGTTCACTATCAGTCGGTGAATAGTAGATGTAGATACCTCCCGGTACAATAATCTTCGTAAACCCTTATTGTGGGTGAGAAGAACTATCGGCAATAGCTGAATTAACCGCTTGGTACTTACAACTTGCGCGGGCCGGATTGAAATACGCAGCGGGCCGGATTTGGCCCGCGGGCCGTAGTTTAGTCCGCCATTAAGCACAGGTCACACAGTTGTATATTGATAAAGTAATTAATATAGCGGTCAATTTATCCAGTTATTGCTAAAATACCTGGCCATTTGAGCTGCCCGGAAAAAGAATATTGGTGAAAAATACGCGTAGTAGTATAACCAGTGGCGCTCGTGGTCGGAAGCATAGGTGTTCACCAAATCAAGAACATACAAATTTTTAACTAAAATCTAATCATTTTTTTCCTACATATCCTTCTTAAATTTTCTTGTAAAATCTCTAAATTTGCCCTTTGTAGTTTGCGTCCAAATTAAGTTCTGGTTTTAGGCTGCCCATACTTTTAAATGAATTTTTTTTCATAACTAAACGAATTAAAATTGTCTTTTCAAATATTGCACGTAAAAATGATCGCATCCATAGTTCTTATTGTATATATTGTTTAGTGTTTACTTACAATGCTACTTGTTTGTTTGTGTTGTGTTCATTTCTTCTTTTTACGCACTGTATATTTAATTTATCACTTTTTTTACGTACTATATATTTTCTTTTTTTTTTGTCGCTCCCCCAAGCGCATTAGTGGCGGCTTTGCTTTGTCGGCTTTTTGCGAAGGGATTTAACGACGCGGCGTAGTTTTTAACTGGGGCTGCGCTGCTACCATTTATTTTTGTTTTTATTCATTATTTTTTTTGTGGAACAGTTAAAGATTTACGAGTTTAAGTTTGTGATTTTATGTGCGCCGGTTTAATAAACGTATGTTATTTAATAAATTAAAATAATTACGCATCCTTAGTTTCATTATAAAACTGCCACCAACAAACAGTATTAGTTCTTATGGTAGTTAGACATTGTGAACGGTGAGTTATTCATAAACCAAAAACATAATATATAATATAGTTTATCCGTAAAACACGATATCTGAACGTTGATGTCGATCGATTTATTAAGGTGACCCGAGAACGCAACGAAATCGAGCACCGGAGCACACTCAATTTGTGCACCGTTCATATGGAATCTGCCGTATCTCTCCCCACCTCCGCTACGTCCTTTATGCGGTTAGGCATTGGATAAAATCAACGTAGTCTCGCCTACTCGGCGTACGTGCTCCGTCGTCCGTCGCTTGCTCGCGATGTGTATAAAAAGGAACTGTGTTTACTCGTTTCGCTGCGTTATATTTCACGAATATATTAAGATCGAGTAATAGATTTTATTAGTTTGTAATCGAGGATTTGTTTAGGGGGTTCACGTGCTCATGTGCTCCTATACAGAAACCGCCACTGAGTATAACGTGTCCCCACTATTGTGTAATACCCTGGTCAGTTGTATGGTGCCAAGAAATAAAACCCCGTATGTTAGGAATTCAGCAATGAGTTATTAGATTGCGTATTAGCCGTAGGCTGAAATGTTGTGCTGCCGTATGTTGGGAGTTTCTCGATCTAAAAAGTCAAATACCGCCCCCATAAAGTACGCCGAGCGATGAACGAACCTACAGCCTGTGTCAAAACCCTAAATGACCTCGCCTAGAGCCGAAGGACCGCCAAAACCGCAAATGTTACCGCCTTATTTTTATTTGTTGTAATTTGTAAAATCAGAAATCATCTTGTTTACTTTTTAATTGGAATTTAATATTCAATTCAATCAGTAATATACAAGGTGGCCCCATTCATTCATATTCTTTTCTATTAATAAATAATCGCTGTTTACTTTGTAATCCTCTCACTGTATTCCTTCACGCTTTCGTTATTTTATAATAAAAAATATTGTAAATGTGAAATCAATCCCTTTTGTTTTTCTTTGCTATTTAATAGACAAAATCGGATTATATTTAAAATACTCGTAGAACCGCATGACCTGAGAGCGGTTAAATTAATCGATAAAAGATTCTCATGCTATTTTTTTATTTATTTCGATTAATCAGTAGAAATATTGTTATTTACAAATCCGAACTCAAATCTTACGGCGTCCAACTAAAAAGTATAACATTCATAAGTAAATTAACGACCAATTGTATTTTGTCGTCCAATGCTGAGCGAGATAAAATCTGCCCCAGTATATTTTGGCGCACAACGCAGAGCACGAAAAGCGTTTCATTACACAAAGAATTGCGTCGCATTTCAACATGTAGTCAACATCAGTCTCCTTGATTTTAAAACAATCGTTTAATATACACTTATAGCGCTCATCATTGACTGTCACTGTCTGACTTTCATTGTTTTTTTTTGAAAAGAAAGACTCAAGATCATAATACACACCACACCGTTGCAATTTGGGTATGCAATGGTGTCTTGTGTATGAAGTGAGGATTTTCCTCATCCCAGATGCGGCGATTATGTTCATTAACACTCCCAGAGAGTATGAAATATGCCACAACAGAAAAAATCTTTAAAGAAACCAACATCAACTTCTCGCTCCTCTAATACTAATTTGCGTAAATTGTTCGCTGTCCATGAGCTTCAGGCTTCAGTTCTTGTATTAACTGGATTCCATAGAGGTGTAAATGCAAGTCTTTATGCAAAATGAGCCAAAGGGAGACATAAGAAAGACCCAAAGCCTGCTGAAAGGTAACGGAATCGATAATTCTTGTCTTTCAGCCACACCAATCACTCACAACATAGTCGTAAATTTAATGACAGATATGCAAACTTTCCACCGATTAC
The DNA here is from genome assembly GCA_004143645.1 of Protaetia brevitarsis. Taxonomy (NCBI): domain Eukaryota; kingdom Metazoa; phylum Arthropoda; class Insecta; order Coleoptera; family Scarabaeidae; genus Protaetia; species Protaetia brevitarsis. The sequence continues at coordinate 1,865,346 of RXPK01000063.1, forward strand.
AAAGAAGAAATTTCGAAAAATTGAAAACAACTTTTTACCTACGGTAACAAGTGAAAACAAAAAGAAATGTGCAAAAGGTTGTTACTTGTAACGAAGACAATCAAGTTAATGTTCTAGCCTACTTTAATGCATTTCCAAAGAGGGCAATATCTGCAAAAATTAAATTTAATAGTTATTTATAAATATATTGTTAACGAAAATATAATGAACACTATGGCAACTCTAGAGTTTGCCTTTAGAAATTGAATGCGCTATCCACTAGACCAGGTGGCCCGCCTGTTTGTTACCTATTATATTTTACTGATGTTATATTAATAGTGCAAGAGTAAAAACGCCACCTAAACTATACGGGATTCTTTCAGTTTATTACAGCCAAATGTTTATTTTTATTGAGAGGTTAAATAAGAGTAAATAAACTCGTTCTTTCGTTCATACAGCAATTTAATATATGATGACTAGTTTCGGCTTTTAACAGCCATCTTCGGATCACTAGAAATGCAAAATGATCAACTAATTAAATATAAATAATTGTGTTAAAATTTAAATATAAAAGTGATGAAATTGAAATTAGTAGATGTACTTATACTATATAAGTTCACAATAACAAATGGCATTTTAAGAATAATATTATGCATTAAAAGGTTACTTACACGTCAACAGGTAAAATTGTCAATCATTAAGCTAAAAACACCAAACATGACAATAAATTACGTAGACACAAATAATAATAAATTGAATATAAATACACATTAGAAGATGAGAATAACTATTTCAAAGGTGAAAATACAATTGATTTTAAATATGGAAAACGTGTCTATGTGTTATTTATTGTAAAATGTACTGCGAAAGATTGTTTAAAAAAGTTATGTATATGTGAAAGTGTGTGTGTTCTTTGTGGATGTGTGTGTGTTTTATGTATGTGTGTGTAAAAGTCATTTAGGTTGTCTAAATATAGAATGTTAATGCTGTGTTAAACTGGTTGTCAAATCCAAGTAAGTGAAGATCGGTTTGATGTTATAACCTATTTGTTCATTTAGAAGTTGTATGTTTGGCATTTTCTTATGCCGCTCTTTTTGGTAACCCTCCAACAGTCTAAGTTTTGACCCTTATCACAGTTGTGCAGCAAGGTAATGTTTTCACCACAAATGCTTTTATGTCCATATTCCAGTAAATGTTGGTAAAAATCTGAGTTGTTTTGTTTTCTGTTTTCTGTAATTCTGGTATCTAGTTTTCTGCCAGTTTCCCCTATGTAAGTAGCATCACAATCATCGCATTTTATTCTGTAAGCTCCGTTTCGTTGAAGTTTGTCGTTATTTTCTGTTGTGTGCAAAGTATACTTTGTAGATTGTGAGGTGACTTATAAGCCAATTGTATATTAAATGGTTTGAAAAGGTTCTTTTTGCATGTGAAAGATTGTTTGTAAGTTAGATTTTCTATATAGGTTATTTTTATTTTCTTTTATGTAAAGTGGATCGGTTTTTATTCTATGTTTATGTTTTTTAAATTGCACCGTTCTTATATGGGCATAGTTAAAACTAAAAGCCTTGCACGTCTAGTATGGTAGCCATATTAGGTTTAGCCATTGAAATATATTAAGTCTATACAAATTGTTTAAGTACCAAAGCAAAGCGAATCTTCCAAAGTTGATTCAGTGGATATTACCCAAAAGATGTTTGCCGTCGTTTGCATATTGACTATTAGGTCCGTTGTTTGTAATTATGTTTTAGTAGTATAATGCTCACTCAAAATGGATAGAGACATTTTAACCTACATTACAGATACGCGAACGACTATTGAAAATTTGCAAAATATTTTCGCGATTTGGATTTCTAAGCCGTTGGTGTCGGATAATGCTTACTAATTTACATCAGACTGATTTCAAAAATTTTTGAAGTTTAAGGTATAGAATTAATACGTATCCACGCTTTCATTCGGCAACAAATGGTTAGCCAAGAATGCTGTAAAAATAGTGAAACATGCTATATTAATGTATAACTAGAAGTTCCAGTAATAATTTTATTTGATATTAAACAGATTTTTATGGATTATAGGAATTCAGTTCATTCTACTACTGGAGAAACTTCAGCAAAATTATTATTGGGACATAACATTAGACTAGGCTAGATTTATTATTACCGGATTCAGATACAAATAACCACAAAATAAAAGTGAGTACTTAACAAATGTAAAGAAAACCAACAAAAACAGATTAAGATTATAAGGGTAGGTAAACTGGGATTTTCGCTGTTCGATAGTTAGTGTTCGTAGATTTACGAATCCATCATGGATTCAAGGTATTGTTACAAAAAGACTAGACAGCGAACATACTTGTGTCTATGTGCCAGAAATAGACAGAATGTGGAGAAGACATTTAAATCAAATGTTGGATTTAGTCAGTTTTCATTACTACAGGAATGTAGTTATGCTGAAATGAATGATAGATATAGATGAAAAACCATGTCATACATCAGATTCAAATGTCTCAAGTGAAAATAATATTACAAGGAAATCTCATAGGAGTAAAAAAAAACCTATGCGATATGGAATGGGCGAATAATTATCTACAATTTGGAGGAGGGGTAGTGTTAGGTATGTAGATACATGTTTGTAATTAATGAGTAACTATAGCAAACAAGTGCCATTGCCAAACATTGCCATTATAAATATTTATCAATAAAATACAAGTTGTGTCAGTTGTAAGACTATTTTTATTTACCAGTGTACATCATAGTCAGTGGACATTACAGATAGTTATATGCAATCGACTTTTGGGGGCCCCTCTCTAATAAAACTTCTGGCTACGCCCATGCAAGTATGTGACACTTCTTTTACAGTTAATCTCAGATAAAGAGATCAATAAATTATTTAGAAGAGAGAGACAGCCTGTTTGGTTTTCGCTGTCTTTCCATTGTTCTACTTACTAAACCCAGATAAATTTTATGTTATTGGATGATCATCAACAAGAAATTTCTAATCTCGTTAGTTAGCGATAATTTTATTCCTGAATGCTACCGAATGATATTTTCATTTAATTCGGTCAACCACCCAGTTACCCAGTGTTTAATGAACATATATTCTGAGCGCCATTTTTTTAGCATACTTCTTATTTCAGTTGTTTTTTCCCGCAGCATTCCCAAATTATAATGCTATCCTAAATGTATCTGATAAATAAGCTGCAAACCGCAGTAGGATGGTTACGGAAAGACAGAGCAAATCTATTACCAAAGTAACTCAAATATTCTGGCTAATAAACAAGTATGCTGCTGGTTTAAGTAACACAGAAAATATTTTCTTGTCATATACTCTTTTTTTATTTTCCTAAACGAATCAGTCTCTGAAAACTTTCCCTTAATTAATTTTTTTAATAACAGCATCACTTAAACAGCCTCCACCTTTTCTTTAATTTTTTATTTTCTCTCAAACTTGGACTCAGTGCCCGCCGTATAGCTTCGACGTTCATCGAAGATTGAAATTAAAACGGGTTAGCGATTCCTCGGCTAGAGAGGGGACGACTGCCCCAAGATCAGCAATCAATCGAAGTAATCTTCATCGTCTCCCGTTAGAATTTCGACGTCAAGACGAGGCGCGCCATTAAAAGTTTCAAGCCATTCGGATTTTAATTTCGAGGAAATGGCTCCATAATTAACACTAATTCACCAAAGTTCGGTGACATACCGATTTAATACGACCGAGAAAGGGAGACGAGAACGAAAGAAAAAAACTATTGGATCTGAGGGAATTATAATTAACCCGGCGACGCGTCCCATTACTGGAGACTTTTTCTTTGTGCAGGCATAACGACATGTGAGAATTTTAGGTGGTGCGGGCTATAAGACAGTGGTGGGGCTTCGGAGGCGTTCTTGAGAGAAGTCAGAAATTGTTGCCGCTTTACATTTTAATGTGCGTTTCCTCTCCGACCCTGATTAGAATAACCTTAGTTTATATTCCCCATCGTTGTCTTCTTGATATAGATTTAGCGAACAGGAAGATAAAGCGACGTATTTAATCGTAGGATAATCATTCTGCTGCATAGTTTCACTGCAATACACAAACACAGTCCGCACAATGCAGAAGGTATAATTGGATGCTCAATAATTTCTGACACTAGCATCATTCCAACAAGAAAATGACAAAGGACAAGATCATTTGTCGTAACTAATTTAAAGCACGTAAATTAAAGCTCCACAGTGAAAACGATTTGTTGGTAGTAGCAAGTTTGTTTGCACTTCAAATAGTGGAACTAATACTGCCAACAATATCGATTAACTCAACCAATATTGATTGATATAACCTAATTTATTGTTAATTAAAATATTTTTTAATTAAGTAATTATTCTTTTTTCATTTTTTTCAGCAGGTGGAAAGTGGACACTCTCCTCCATTTGAGGAGGAAAAATAAAGGACTTGACAGATGAAATGTACAGTAATAATATGACATTATTGATAGATGACATAGTAATTGACCCAGTCTGAGTTCATTGATGAATTATTCTAATTATAGGTATTAATTTCATTGAACTATTATTAAACACTTTTAAACGACGCTAACTTGCAATTCTAAAAAATATTTGACATTAAGCCTCTTTATCCTGTCACTCTTCGGTATGTCTTTCTTATTTTTTTAGACATTTAGTTAAAATTAGACTGGCTGGCAAGAATAGTATCAAACCACGTGGGAAAGTGCTATTCAGGCGGCGGACATATTTAAACCGAGCCGAGGCGAGCATTTTCTCCTTGGTTGAATATACATTATTACTTAAATAAACGGGTTTCTTCTGTGCAGTGTAAAAAATACATCGTAAATAGACAGTGATGCTTTTAGTTTCTTGACGCACAACATGTCACAGCCCATTCCACTTTTGCAAAGATTTCTTGGTGCTACCCAAATTGCATATACAGTGACCGGCATAAATATTGCAACATATGAGAAATTTTTTTATTGTTAAAATATACTAAAACTTTTTTGGGGGATAGGTTGTGCATGTCTAGAAACTACAAATTTATTTTGCACACTACGTCACGTGACCACTAGTATGGCGGTAATTTGAAAATATGTCGTGAATCTGCAAAAAGTGAGGTTAAAAATATATGATATCTAAAAAAGTTATTTGAAAAAGTTGCTTAGAATTCAATTTTGAGACTGTATGCAAATTTTTGTAAACATATTTTAAATAAAAATTAAAATCAAAATTTTTCCAAATTTTGTTTCATTTAATTATATATTTCCATTTGTTTCGCTCTTAGCAGCTCAACTGCAGTACTATTTCCAAATCTGATTGATACTCAAACATTTTTGTCAACTTTGCATAATTAACATAGCGAAAACTGAAAAGTACGTTTCAGTCTGACAATGTTGTTGAGGACTGTATCTGTAATAATAAATAAAATTTTACAACCATTTTTTGCATAAACCACTTAGCAGACATTACTTTTATTGAGAAATTTATTTATTTCTTGTTTGCTTTGCGGGCATTTAACTAGAAACCGTTAAATCAAAAACTGATCAATACTACTGCAGCGCGCCGAAAGTTTTTAAGTTAATGTTAGAACTGTCCAATTAGCCTACCTTATAATACTAAAAACTTTAGCAATTATCTATCAATGGCTCCAGCTGCGCGGAGTGTACTGATGTCATTATCCATAATGTCACATGTTATAAGATGACGGTTGCGTATTGTCAGCGTCATCTACTTTCTCCCTAGGAGGTAAAGATACAACTTTCCTCCCTCAACGCGAGGAGAAAGTGACCACTTTCTCCCTCATTTTCTGCTGGGAAATAAATAGTTTACTACATTATTTGTTTTCTAATTTCAAAGCCTACCTGTTCTATAAGAAACTGAAACGATACTTTGTCTAACAAGTATGATCATTTTTAGAGTTTCATTTCTTGGTTGTTCATTACTACTAGTTTATTGCTTAAATGTTTTTGCTTATTAAGTATTCCTATCATTAGCTAAAGATAGGTGTTATTTATTTCTGACTGAGTTTTGTAATTTTTGAAACCTCTGATAATACTTCGGTGCGTGCAATAACATTGGATGGCTTGGATGTTAGTGTTATCAGTTTGGACTACCGATTTCACTTTAACGCAGAAACAGAAAAACAATATGATAATTTTCAACAAAAGTAATGTTTGCTAAGTAGTTGTAGACAACAATGTTTGTATGAATTTTATTTATTACTGCTAGATACAGTCCCTTGCAACAACAATTGTCACACTGAAATCGTACTTTTCAGTTTTCGCTATGTTAATTATGCAAAAATTGGACAAAAACTATTTGAGTATCAACCAAAGTGGAAAATAGTACTGCAGTTGAACTGCTAAAGGGAAAAAACAGAATATGTAAATTCAATGACAATATTTGGGAAAAAATGTGATTTTTATTTTCTTTTTAAATATGTTTATCAAATTTGCATGTGGCCTCGTATGAATTCTAAGCACTTTTTCAAATAACTTTTTGGATTCATGTCATATAACCTCACTTTTGCAGATGAGACGCCATGTTTTTTTAAATTTACCGCCTTACTAGTGGCCACGTGACATGTGTCAAAATAAATTTTGGGGTTTCTAGACATGCACAACCTATTCGCCGAAAAAAGTTTTAGTATATTTTAATAATAAAAAAATTTCCCATGTGTTGCAATATTTATGCCGGTCACTGTATAAGAAAGACAAATCCTTGTCCTTGAATTATTTTCGCCCATTTTGAAGCATAAAATACCATATTTACATAGCCATAGATAAAAACCGAAGTAACAGGGGATGATGTTAGATTTTCACCGAATTAATTTAAATGTACCCTTAGTTTAGTTATGTCTAGAGTGGTCGACTTTCGTCTGAGCGCCAGGTCAGTACTAAGTTTCATATATGGGACATTAACGTTTAACGCAAATATACAATACAGTGTCGGAAAAGAGCAAAATTATTTATTTGTTTGACTATACATATTATATATAAGCCCCTTACCTTATTTAAGTAGCAGAAATGATATTGGACTTGCTGAAAAGTTTGTAGAATTAAGTGTTTCAAGATTTTTCTCACTAAACCGCGTTCATCGCGATGATAAAACAGGCTTATATTTTGAAAAAAACCATTCGATATCTACGGATGTAACACACGCATAATTAAAATAATCTTTATAGGTAGATGACGGATCAGATGCACCATCATCAATGTGTAGTCCGATTTGTACCAACACAAACTGTAATGCAAATCTGCATTATGAAGAAATGGTCATTTTCTGGGATTTTCTACGCCCGAGATTGTATTACAATTACAAAGCGTAAAACGTCAACGGAGAATTGTACTATCTCGCATCAAGACTAGACTAACACTGATACTAGATACTAGGCACACGAATCGGGCGGTGTGATTTCACTGCCTTGAAAGTATACTATAGCTCAACGTTCTGCATAGCACGAGACGAGTGCGGACCATGTAAGCAGACACTCTAGTAATGTCACCATCTAAATTAAAGTAGCATTGTTCTGAACAACGAATAATTCACCAGTGAGTAGTTGCTTTTTTTTAGTATCCCGAATGGTGAAAAATACTTGTGTCTATATAATGGTGAATATTATTCTATATATGTCTGAATGTCCATAATTAGGTATTAAAAATAAATAATAAAAATTTTTATTTGCCTACTATGAGATTAAATGATTCCAGCTATTAGTTTCGACAATATGTGTGTCTTCATCAGGCTGTTTGCAGGATCTCATAATAGTCAATATTTCCTCTGCTTTTCCACAGAGGAATATATTTCAAGAATAGTTTGCAGTTGCTTGACAAGATCCCTGTCAATATGCGAATATTATTTTTATTTAGTTGACTGATTTTGAAAAAGAACTTCTTTCTGTAGAACTATGATTAAAAGCTATTAATAGAGTGGTCTCGTGCTAGGCAGAACTTTTAGCCATAGTATATCTTCATGGAAGTAAAATCACTCCCTCCGATTCGTATGTCTAGTATCTAGTATCATTGTTAGTCGGGTCTTGATGCTAGATAGTACAATTACCGTTACTTTTACCATATATAATATAATACATGTCGGACGTAGAAAATCCAGAAAAACGACCGTGTTTCTATAATGTGGAAAGTATATCGGTTAATTTCAGGATTTACCATTATGGTGTGCTAAAATAGTTTGTTAGAGGTGTGCCAATAAACCGTTATTGTGCTGGCACAAATCGGACTACACGTCGGTGGTGGTGCATGATCCGTCTTCTACCTATAAAGATTTTTTAATTTATGCGTGTGCTTACATACTGCTGTGGTCAGGCACCCCGGTTTGTTAAATTCCAGTGTTATTTTATTTATAGAGATTAATCTTTATCAATGTGTCGGGCAATTCTCTCAGAAATTAATGTTTTATTTTTGGATAAGATTTTGTTATTATTGATTATTGTTGAATTTATTTTAATTGTTGCTTGTTGATTATTTATTTATTCAATTGTACATATTGCGTTCATCAGTATTGTATATTTTGTAGTATAGTCTAGAAATTTTCTTAGACGAATTCTGCGTTGCGAGCGCACGCAATTGTAATTTTATATTATGCGACCGTGTTTAACTTTTCAGCTCAGTTACTTGAACGATGTCGTGTAAGTACAGTTAAATTTTATTTTCTTTGCTGCCTTTTTGTAAATTCATTTGAATTTTAAAAATGTTGCTCGTTTAATTTGAAATTTTCTCATCCTTCAAGGAACTCGTTTATAATAATCGTTATTATATTAATGTGTACACAAATTAGGTATAAGATCTGTTATTTATTTGTTCTAGAAAGTTTTTTTATTTTAAGAGTTTATTTTTCCGTTTCTTAGTTTTCAAATTAGTTTTCTTAGTTAATCACCTCGGTTTTGGTGAAAAGAAGCATTGTGCTTGTATTTAAATTTCAATTTTGTAAATTTACTTGTTTTGTCCACGTTTAAATTAATTTAGGTGGTTTTAAATTTTGAGACCTCGTGGATTTTTGTGTAAAAAGGATTTTCTTCTAGAACAAATTTGTCTTTTGGTTGTTAAAGGATTTGCATTTCCTTTTAATTGTAGATTCATGCAGTTTTTGTTTTTGGCCAGAATCTTAAATTCATGGTTTTGTTTCTGCATAATTATAATTAAATGTTTTTTTTTTTTTTAATAAAATTAATGATTGTTAACGTCATTCGAAATTTCTGTTCTTTTATCTTTAAATCAACCATATCAATTTTTGAAGTATTTTATAAAAGTCAATTTTTCAAACGCCCACATTTTACTTTTAATGATTAGTTTAATTGTGAGGGTAACCTTGAGGTTAAGTATTCTTTTGCGCCCTTTATTTTTATCCGCAGAGCTAGTAAATTTTAATTTTCATTTTTTTTTCATTTTTAATTTTCATTTTGCATTTATGCTGGTATCATCAGTACACAGCAGTGTGTTACATCCGTAGATGTTAAACTGTATTTTCAAAATATAAGCATGTTTTATCACCGCAACGAAAACGGTTTAGTGAAAAAAAAACTTGAAATACTTAATGCTACAAGCTTTTCAGCAATCTTATACCATTTCTGCTACTTAAATAAGGTAAGGGTCTTATATATAATATTTATAGCTAAATAAATAAATAATTTTGCTCTTTTCCGATACTATACTGCGTACTTGTGTTAAACGTTAATGTCACATATATGAAACTTAGTACTGACCTGGCGCGCAGACGAAAGTTGATTACTCTAGTTATTAATGTAAAAATATCCAGCCGATACCTAATATTCCACCGATAATACAACTACTTCCTTACAAATAACTTACAATTACAGAAAGTTAGCGACTAATGTTAATGGCGCAATAAATTCTATTGAAAAAACCACTACTAAGACCAACATTACATGTCGTTAACGATCCCGTTTCATATACATATACACTAAGAATTAATATTCATGGCAACTATAATCTCCATTATGCATTAATACATATGCGTGATATGGGCTATAAACAATACAACAACTTCATAAACTCCACTTACCTACAATGAAAAATAATTAGTAACACATAAAACTGTAATCAAAACAATTTGTTGACACGCCACTTTATCGCCTTTATCTCGCAACTTTATCAGCATTACATAATTCCCAGGTTTATAAGTGAAATTTTATAATGGAGCTCGGCAAAGTGTCTCTCCCTGCTTATGTATACACCGGCTCTGGTTATATTGAGTCGGGTTCGCGACTTAATTTCAAATTAATATATTTAACGACGTTTTTACGATCAGCGCCGGGACTAGAGTTTGCCCCATCCAGCTTTATTTTATTAATATGTCTGGCGTTTATTGGTCATCGAAGCCTGTGGTGTAGCGGTATTAAAATATATGTTTGAATAGCACTAGTATACTAGAACAAATTAAAACGATTAATTAATTTAGTGTGGGTTTAACTGTACCGTACAGTAGGTACATTTTCCAATTTAATTAGTTGAAAAAAACATATTTTCTTCTTATATAACTTAATATTCTTGGGTGCGCTGAAATAATAACCCTTAAATATGCAAAAGTTTTTGTAATTGGCTTTTTTAATATAGTTGTAAAAACATTTGTGAGTGCATTTACGATTTTTTTTTAATTTGCTCAAATTCAAATATAGTTGGTAGCCAGTACGAAAATTTGACGTTAGGATAGAATAGAATAGAATAGAATAGCTTTATTATTGTAGTGTTTTATACAAAAAGGGACAATGCAAACGTCAGATGAAGAACAATATTATTAAATGTATATTTGAGGTTAGAAATTGTCTCTATTTGCTAATGGCTATTCTAGTATAATTTGATATATTTTTAAATGGTTGCAATTTTGTTTACAGTTTTAATATGGATGCAATTTGTTTAGAACCTCAGGCAATTATATTCTAATTGTTCTACACTTAGTGTGAGGCGATGCTTGAGTAGCGTAATCGGTTTAAACCTTATAGAAATTCATGTGTCATTCATTATCCTCGAATCAATATTTGTTTTAATTAAGAAGATTAGCAATTCAAAAATGTAAATACATATACAGTTAAAAGTGTTGGTTTGTTTGAAGAATCCTCTGCAAGAGTGAGAGTACTCGAGTTTATTAAATGACACGTAAAATCTTTTTCTGTATCAAAAAAACTTTGTTTAATCACTACCACCACCCCAAACAACATTCCATATCTTTATGTGGGTAGCAGCAACCATAATACATAATACGAAGCACATGCCAACTTTACTAATCTCTAAGTCGACGAATTCAAAGCAATAGCTACATAGTTTTTTACAAAGTACATTGACGTGATCTTTCCATTTTAAGGTTTCGTCGACTGTAAGACAGCAAGCTTAACACAAGGTCGGACTGGGATATTCGCAGTTATTAATATTCACAGCTTCTGGGAGAGATGAAATTTGTTACATTTGAAGAAGATGACATTTATTTATCATGGTTAATTTAAGCTGGTTGATAGTTAACCATTTCTCAATTTGGGTTTAGATAAGTGCGCTAATCCGATAAACATCCATCTAGTTTAGAGGCAGCCTTATTTTTAATTTAACATGCACTTTTGTTGACGCTCGTTTAAGTAGGATGAAACCAAGCTAAAGCGTTACCTCTTACTCCATAGTGCTCAATCTTCTGTAAAAGTATGGAATGGTCTATGCTACAAACGCTTTTGAAAGATCTAATAAGTAAGCAAAATTTATTTTATTCTTCAAGCATTTAAAAATTCCGCTTGTAAGTTCGAAAAGTGCAGTTTCCGTATTTTTACCCTTAATGAAAGCCATGCTGACATTTGTTTATGATGTTAAACTTACTGAGAAACCCAACATCGTTGTATGCTCTCTTTCAAATAATTTAGAAAAAACTTGTTAATAGACTAATAGGTCTGTAGTTTTTAAATTGTCTACATCACCGGATTTATAAATTGGAACAACCACAGCTTGTTTAAGGTGTGAATCCGGAAAAAGTTCCAGTTGAAAAAGAATCATTTAATAATGTGTGCTATTGTTCTTACGAAACTGGTATAGCAATTTTTTTAAGAAACTACTGAGGATATTGTCAATGACCGACGATCTACACAGTTCTTTAAGGATTTGATATTACTGATCTACATTTGCATCTGTTGAAAGTAACAAGAATAAGGGTTATGTTTGTATTTAAATTGGAATCAGAGTATTGTGTATAAGCTGTGAAATTATCTGTGGTGAGAAAAGTATGGTTGAACTGATTAGCAAGATTTTTAAGATTGAAACAAGTAGGGTGAGTATAACCAGTAGTCCCACCAATATGAGAACGAACAACACGCCAAATGTCCCTACTTGGGGGGCTATTGCTCTGTATACAGGGTTTCTCCCGTTAGCTGTTCGGTAGAAGTTGCCGTGATGTAAAAAAAAAAACTTACAATTCTGAATTTTTGGACTCCACGGTTAGTCAAGATTCTCTTTCACTTTTAAATATTTTCAAGATCGTACCACTTCTGATTATATCGAAAGTCGCCATTAACTTCGTTATTTTAAATGGAACACTGGATATACTATCTCATTTTTTAATTCCTGAGAAGATCTCATAATGTATCTCATCTGGTTTCCTTATATCTATTTTTATCCTATTATATTTATTGTTTTGAAAACATTGAAATAATTAGCCTTATTTTAAATACTACGTATCTTACCCATTTTCGGCTGATGGTAAGCGCTTCTAGGCTAGATGGAGGCACAAACATAACGCTGTCGACAACCACTTTGATAATATATTTATCGCATATAGACTGTACAAAGGTTGATGACCAATTATATCAATTTCATTCAGCTGCATACTGCATTGATAATGGCATCTCTCAGTTCTTCTACGGTGTGCATGCGGTTTGTATAGATCCTATTTTTTAAATAGCCAAACATGAAGTAAACTAATGGAGTTAGACCAGGCGATCTTGGTGGCCATCTTTGTGCTCCAACGACCCTGTCAGCAAAAAACCTTGTTGGAGGTATTGGCAGGGTTTGTCGACAATATGTGCTGGAGCATTATCGTGCTGGAAATAACCTGCTTCCAGCTCATTTTCTTGTAACTCTGCATATAACAATTCCAACATTTGTGTAACGTTGGACTGTTACAGTTTCCTCGAAGAAAATTAGCTCTATTATTCATTGCCTGGACATAGCTAACCAAACTCCAACTTTTACGGGATGCAATTGCGTTTCTCGAAATTCGTGTGGATTTTCTGCAGACCACATACGATAATTTTGTGAATTAATATAGCCCGTTAGATGAAACCAGGCTTCATCTGAGAGAAATGATTTATTTAGCAAGTTATCATCTCTTAAATTGTTATTAAACCAATGACAATATTCCAATCGCCTATCGTGATCTAATGGTAATAATGCCTGTATCGTAGAAACTTTATAATGATGCAAATGTAACTTTCTTTTGACAGCTCGTTGCGCTGAGGTGTATGATAAGCCTGTAAAATTATAAAATGTAATAAACTATTACACTTATTGTTAATAATTGATTTTTTACCTGTTTGTTGAGTTAATTGACGCAATGATTTATTAGGACTCTGATCTAGACGAGTTCGTACATCCTCAATTTTGTTTTCTGTAAGAACTGTCTGACGACCAGATGACTTCCCTTTACGAACGCTTCGTGTTTCTCGAAAGCGGTGCACAAGTCTGTAAATCTGTCTGCGTAAAATCAAATCATTGAATTCTCCATCTGGAAACTGTACACGGAATTCTTGAATACATAAATCTACAGAGTATATCCATGCCCCTTCGTCATTCCGCTGTCCATTTCGGAAACAAGCTTCCAAAATGAATGTTTCGTGCTCTGGTGTGTAGGACATTGTACGCTTTAACAGATAAACGTTATATAGATTAGGTGTATATTATGAAATAATTTGCTATCTTACCACAGATAAATTCCCTTATTTTCTTACAGTATTCCAAAATACTATTGTTGGTGATATTAGATGTAAATATAAACGGTTTGAAAAAAATTATAAGATAAATAACGAAGAGATACTACACGAACGCCAATGTCGCTAAATGTCAAGAAAATTGATTTAATGTATTAAATTTGTTGTAGCCTAACTTCAACTCATTAAGTTGGTAATAAGTATAAATATTTTTTTCCGGAAAACAGTTTTTTTATTACGACAATCATTTTGAATCCCACAGTATAATAAAATAGTGCCTCACACGTATTCTGCTAACATACGAGAGTTTTTTCTATATTATCTTTTTGTAAATGTACGTCAGAAATTCATAGCGTTACTGCTAAAATAAACCTACCACAGAATGTTAAATACAATGATGTAGTTTGACATTGGATTTAAATATCATTTACAATTGTATTACTTATCGCGACTTTTTTCAAACGCAATATTGTAGTAATACACATACATTCTATACGTATTCCTTTCGGTGTACCCTCTCATACTTACATACCCATTACATATGGATTTATACTCCTTATACAATAGCGCTGGACGAAACAATGAAATCACACCGACTATCGACTGACGCATCATCACGCACCATATGCGTAGAATCAAGGAGGAACAACATAATCGCGAATTGTGTAATCGGCCGCATCATATTCCATGACAGTGTTTCCGGAAAGTCAATAATAACGCGGAACGAAACGGTGACTGCCTGCGTAGAATAGTCGCAGTAGTCGAGCGGGCCGCAGAACATGTCGCACGCATAGCGGAGCGGTTGGTTGTGTGTTGTACATGTAACGGGCCGATTCAAAGCCCAAATGATTAATCGCAGTCGTCGCAGGATTCGTTCGGAATTATTTAATGCGCGTTCGATGTCGGTAAGAGGGGCGGAGATCGTGTTATAAATCAGGGCACTCTTTGTTCTACCATCGTTTACAGTAATTCAATCGGATAGCTGTTTGGGAGAGGATTTGTTTGCATTTTGGGACGCGCTCTGGTATTGTGCTGTTTCGACCTTTATTTGTTAAATATAAAACTGGAATTCCATATTATTTAACAGCTAGCATACAAATCACTTCGCAATAACGAAATATTTATTTAGGTACTCAACAGTCACGGTAGAAAAAATTAACTGCCGGCCAAAATATGACAAAGGCAGGCAGAAGAGATAAAACATCACCATGATACTGAAAGAACAGAAACAAAAAGATAGAAAGGTTTACCTAGAACTAATATTTAATAGATATTTAAATATTTGGTTCAATATCAAAGGTAATCGGGAAAAGTATTTTTTAAAAGTAGCGACGTTTTTGATAAGAAACGGTTTGCTTATGCTATATGGAATACTTTCAATTCCCAATTTAAAAATAGTAAAAGCCTGTTAAAACTATCAGCATTTGCATAATTTTCAATCTTAGATCCGCAAAAAAATTGATTTTACCCCAATTATTATAAAGGCAATAATTTTATATAAATATTTATTTAAATCGTTGATTTTATCATTCAGTAGTTTTACCGAAATAGTATCCAAAATAGAAACGTCAAACGTGCATGTGCCAAAATTACATTTTAGCGATAATTAAGAAAACTCACTTAAAATTATATATGAACCCTAACCTAGCTTTTTATGTCGGCAAAATAAAATGTAGCCATATAATTCAGATTTGTTGTTCTTACATC
The DNA here is from genome assembly GCA_004143645.1 of Protaetia brevitarsis. NCBI lineage: Eukaryota > Metazoa > Arthropoda > Insecta > Coleoptera > Scarabaeidae > Protaetia > Protaetia brevitarsis. Next base: position 1,880,943 of record RXPK01000063.1, read on the forward strand.
TACACCCTAATTTTCAAATTTATTCTGGGCCAATAAAAGAAAAACTACATCATGATCCTAAAACCGACAGATTATATAATTATTTTTGGCGTTCACAGATCGTTCAGCATGTGAAAGCACAGTTGGCTTCTCAATATTACAATGTAAATCAACATTCTGGTTTTCAAGATTATACCTACTATGTAAATACACGTGCTAAACTATGTAATTTTACCGTGTAAATTACCCTTTGGATTTACTAGTATTTGCTACGTAGATTTCAATCAGAAGTTATGGAAAAATATTTCATAACTTTGTGTGTAAATTTAAAAATTCAATCATATTATGTTTTTTCAGTGTAGGTTTTAAGGTAAGTCCAAAGGTCGGTAAAGACACCATAAACAAACACTGCGTCAAACAGGATAAAATGAAGATGTTAAAACAGTGACGAATTCACACCAATTTAGGATATAGATTTCTATTATGAAATCAACTACTTATTTCTGTGCATCAACTATAGATGGTGCGCACACGTTTCTATTCCCAGGGAGTAGAATCATAATAAGAAAAATTTCATTGAACCTCTCATTGATTGATGTAATCACAAAATTGTAAATTAGTTTGTTTTGTGCTGAAATGATAGCGTTGTATGTATTTAGAAAACTATATTACCGACGCCGACGTGGCGTTGATTTGTAAATAGCTCATAAGGCCTAATCTTCCCGTGCATAAATATTTTTTAAGCCAAACTAATAAAAAAAATAAGTTCTATACGTCAACGCGGAGCAAAAATTTCGCCATATTTATAATTATTATTATATTTTCGTCGGACAAAAATCTATTTACATTGTGAGGGTTTTCTTTGAAAAGGTAGGTTTAAAAAAATCGGATATATTTTAAGAGCATTAAGTTGTTTTTAAGATTCGATTTTATAGAAAAACCACGAAACTACTTTGTAAACACACACAAATTTCGCTAAAATTGTGGAAATAAACGCGAGCGCTTTATACGCCAGATGGCGACAAGATAGATAAAGTAAACGTCAACCTAAACAGTCTTGCTAAAGCAAAGTTAGTGATACAGTTGTGAGTAAATTTGGATTTTAACATTTTATTATGTACCTTATATTTACCTAGATGTATTTTCAACATTACATGATGTGAAAAACTTGTCAATAAAAGAGAAAATTCCAAAAATTGTAAAAAACAATAGTAGGAGATGAGAAAAAGAAAAATATACATAAAATACAACTGTCGAAATACGGTCGTACATTAAATATTACATATCAGCATTAAAGTATTCTTCGAATGAATAAAAACATTTTGTGTGCAGGCATGACTTTCTTAAATTTAAAACAGCTGAAAACCTTAAAAGTATTGGGGAGTTTGTTATAAATTTTTTATCCCCAACACATTCAAGCTAGCAGCTGTCATTCTTAAATTATATTGAATTAAGTGAATTTTAGGGTCTCTAATATTGTAAGGATGCCAGCTATTATTTTGACTTATTAATTTATCTTTATTTTTGTGAACGCAACAACTAGCTTCCAAAATGTCTACATAATTCAAAAATAGTTAATGTATTTAAGGAAATGAAATAACTCGTACACAAGGTAATAGATGCCACACATATATCTAGTGACAGTTTTCTGTTTAAGAAAAATTGCGTTAACAAATGCACTCGACCCCCATAACAGAATACCGTAGAGAAGTAATGATTGAAACTCCGAATAATAAACAATTCTCAATGTTTCAAAACTTACAGCAGCTTTTAGTTGTCGCAGCTTAAAAATGTTTAACTTGAATGTTAGGGAGTTGCACTGTTCATCATGTAAACGTAGAAGTAAAGGTTACTCCCAGTAATTTTGCAATTCTAGTGTAAGATATGATATTATTATTTAAATATATACGAGGATACGAATCTTCTTTTTTATAAGGAGTGAAAAAAATACATTTGGTTTTATCTAAATCGAAGGACCGTTTGCACAGCACTAGTCGTTCATTTTACCTATCATGATTTCAGCAGCACGAGCAGTGTCCTTCTCATTAACAGCATCAATTAAAGTTGTATCACCGCATAACAGACAACGTGATAATCACACAAAAAGTTGATAACATCATCCAAAAATAAGGAGAATAATGTTGGCCCTAAAACGGATCCTTGTGGTACCCCGATACAGTTGAGTATATCTGACTGGCCTTGACAAATTTGAGATTCAAATTGAGCATACACCGTGTTGTTTATACTGTGATTCCAAGCATATGCATTCCGAGACGCATCATCAGTATACGTAGTTGACTTAGTTACTGGCGCCGTTTAAACTTGTTCATGTTCATTTTAAAATGGCCGCTAAATTTGTCTACATACATTTTTTTGTGACGGTATTTAATTAAACGAGCTAATAAATTACTGCAAGTTGAACTGAACTGATTCAAAACTTTGTAAAATTAATAAAATGATAGAGTGAGAGGTGGGCAGAGGGGAGGGGGGGAATTGGCCCGAGATTGGGTCCCACCACTGAGTATTGTCACGAGCCGCCACTGTGTGCTAAAGTTGGTGCCGCACAACCTTGCTCATAAATAGAACGTTAAGTTTCCATTCCCAGTCTATACCATTGTATGTACTTAGGCACTGTGACCACCATTTATTGATAAATTAGAACGATACAAGAAAAGAAACATCCTTAAACCCCATGCTCCACTCAAGGGTACTACATGGGGCTACCTACTCACATACCTCATTGTTCCAACATGTCAATGGTCCCTATTTTAATTAACTAGTACCTAATTACTATTGCGGAACTAGTGACGGTGGTATTGATAATATTGCTCCCGTGGAGCTACTTTATAAATCTCTCAGTATTCACCTACATTGAAAGAAACTAAAAATGTTATTTTGACAGATATTAACATGCATTTAGTAAAAATTAGTTTAAGTTAAGTGTTCTTTCAGTGTATGAGCAAGGCAAATCACGGAACCTTACTCTGAGAGCAAATACTAATCCATGTTAATGTAAAAAAAATTAAATTCATAATCTTAATTTAAGTGGAGATCATGTCGCCTTTTCGCGGATCTTCATAATTTGGTAAGTAGTCTAAACCCGGCCAGTCGCTATTGAGATATATATGATACTATGAACTATACTTACTATACTATACTTAGAACTGCACCTGATACCTTCAAAGACAAGATACGTCCTGCACTCAACGCGCATCCTTGATTATATACACTACGTATGGATTTAGTTTGAGACAGAGACGGATGGACTAAGGTGATCGAAAGGAGATAGATATAGTTGATACGAAGATGATCTGCGCATGCGTTTGTTTTAAGGCCGAACGATTAAATTTAAAGATGGCGCGTAGTGCGTAAGTACGCCAAAACAGCAACCTCTTTTTGAATAGCGTCAAACACGATCAAACCATAGAAATTAGGTTGTAGCGCATGCGTACTGGTCTTTCTTATAAGTATAGCTAGTCTTGTCATAGATTAGTATATTATTGTTTCATCTTCGTTGGTTCATCTCGAACCGCAATTTTATATAGCAACATTGAGAAATAGATCAATCCACAGTATCTAAAGGCGCACATTTATATACATTAGGTCATGTTCCGCACTTTTCCGCAGGTAAAACAATATATTTTTGAATTACCTATATTATAATTTTTCATTTCACGTAAAATTCACGAAGTACTTGCTAGTACTAAAGTTCGTCTCAACCTTAAGATGCAGTATGGGATATAATAGCCACTGTGCATCTCTTACTATCCCTAGTTGCTGTCACTAACGCTATCTTCACTTCCGATTTATATGTTGCCCCTTATTTACATATGTCGGTGTGGTGTCGGCACCAATACCTATCTGTCATCTGTCTATTAGCATCAACTGTTATCAATCGTCATCATCGTAGTTTTAAAACAGTTAAGTTCCACGTTAATTAGTTTATATATAGCACAAATCGTTCTTTTCAGAACGCTTCTCTCCTTTTCAAGCGCGCACAAGGTAATATGGGTATTTTTCGTGATTTTTATAAATTATATAACCTATACATTGTTCTTGACAATGCTTCGTATCACTGCAGAAAATTAGAAAAAATTCCAACGGCAGCATGGAGAAAAACTGATATCATAGATGGGCTCCGTGAGAAACAAATTCCAACAACTGACGATATGTTAAAAAGGGACTTGCTGTTTTGCGTGTCACAAATTAAACCGCAGTATGATAAAAGCAGGATTGATGAACTTGCTAAAGAAAACGGTCATCATGTTCTGCGATTACCACCTTACCATTGCGAGTTAAATCCCATTGAAATGGTATGGGCACAAGTAAAAAACTGCATAAAAATGAACAATACCACATTTAAGGTAAAAGACATGGAGGAACTAATTCAAAGAGCGTATAGCACTGTAACTGTTGCTAATTGGCAAAACTACATCAAACATGTAAAAAATATTGAAAAGGAAATGTGGATAGTGGATAATTTGCAAGATGACATTGAAGAATTCATTATTCGTGTAACAGATTCATCATCCGAAGATCAAACTGATTCGTCGACCGACTAAAAATTTAGATAAGACGTGTGTAATTACTATTCCTTTCATAAATATTATTGTATTATGTGGGCATTTGTATGATTCCAGCTATTTTTGTTACAAACGTGGAAACTATAATTAATTAAAGGATTGTATCTATTTTTTTGAATTTAATAAATTGTATCATACCCCATATACAATAAATAAATGTTCGAAATGTAAATTACGTTAATGAGTAATAATAAATAAAGTTATCGGCTCTTTTTACTGATTCTTAAATAAAAACAGTATATGGTTTTTTATATTTTACTGTTTTCCACAGATTCCGTTTAAAAAGAAACCGAAAAGAGTTTGCGAGATAACGATTATAATTGCTTCAATTCAGCTTCTTTCTTCAGCATATAAGCAATTGGTGCTTTATAGCTCCCTTTTCGTATCTGAGACCACATAAACATATATCATAGAGAAGATAGTAACATATACTGATATATGCATTTTAATTGTCATAACCTCAAATAATGCAACCGGAAGTAGCAATGTGCAGCTGATGCGACGATTTGGCAATCGCGAATCGAATTCCCATAAGACGTATACTGCATCTTAAGGTTGAGACGAACTATAGCAATAAACGTAAACCCTCATTAAAAAATCATTTTTACGAAAAGTCATAGGATTATAGGCAACCGATATTATTTAAAAATAAAAACAGTTTCCGATAAAGTAAGAATGCTATTTAAGTCGCTAAAGTAAGTACTTTTACCAATAATAATTACTATTAAATCGACCAAGATATTTGGAGCAGGTAGTAGCAAACACAAGTACAGTTCTGGGTAGTAAAATATACATAATAAAATTATTGTTAATTTTGCAGTTTTTAATAATTAATATCTGTCGTACTGACAAAGATAAACTAGCAATTCTTGGTGAAAACTTGTATGATGATGTAACAAACAAATACATATGAGTTGCAGCATTATCAAAACATTTCAAAATATGGAATTACGATCACGTTTTTATCTATTTTGGACACTGTGCGCCGTATCCTCAACTCCGCATTCGCAATTTGGATTATCTGCGTGCTTTATTCTATATAAATACGATTTAAAATCACGGTGCCCCGTTACTAATTGAGCCGCATGTACTGTGACCGTAGACGATTTTCTTTTCCATATTAATGGACGTAATGTTGCTGTGTATGTATTGCTTAAGATACCTATAAGCATTGTTTAAGTATATCTAGTTAGTCAACGTAATGCATTTCCGGAAAAATAAAATATTGCTCTGGGAAAGTGGCGCACTCTATCGGTCAATGTATATTGATTTGAAATCTCGGTCATAGTGAGAGACAGATTTCTGTGTTTTATCCATATGCGGAAACGACAGAATCCGTATCGGTGATTTACTAGTATTGGCGAATTGTGTGGCATAGAAAAGGTTGTGTGGCCTGGGGAAAAGGGAGGGTGGATGCATGTGACGCTGTGATGACGCACCTCGCGATAATTCTCGTGTTTGTTTACATTAGAAGACTAGAATTCTGAGGTATTCTGCTATAAGTAAAAAGAAATTGAAAGTATATTGCAAGGCTCGTTCTTGTTGACAAAACATTAATTGAACAATTTTCTAAATTTAGTTTTTTCTTATAAGAATAAAATATTTAAACTTAAAACAAAAAAAAATCACTGAAAAGAGAAAAGTTAAATCTAAAAGGACGAAAATTTGCCGATAAAAAACAAACATTAATCTACTTCTCAATTTTTATTTTCTTAGTTTTTAAATTAATAAGTTGTTTTGTTAACTTAATTTACTTATGTTTATGTTTATATAATAATCAGAAAATGTTTGTTTTATTAAGAAGAATAAGTATTTAGTTTGATAATATATAATCTGTAGTTCGATGGCCTTTTTATATTTGAAATTTTAACAAAACGCGGGTTTTTAGTTCGAACGTATATACGAAATCCTTCTTCTCCTCCTCTCTCCTATTGTTATATTCGCTTCTCTCGCGTATAGCGGTACTATCGCTAACTTCAACTGGTGTAAAGGCGGGAAATTTGAAATTTAAAATGTAGCCTACTATAAATCGTTATTTTCTTTACATGTATGTACCATTTTACTTTACTTTTTGACTTTTTCTTAGTTCTAATTTAATGTATAGGTACTCTATGTATATAGTTTTCTTATATTCACAAAACATTTTTTATTTGATTTACTTTCGTCAAAAACGCCTCGCACATAACCTCGAAATAGCACTTTTCGAACACTGTTTTTAGAACTTTGTTTTCATTTGCTCAAAAAATGAATAGTCATTTTACACTCAGGAACACATTGTCGTAAATAGTGGGAATTCAATTATAGTAACGTAAAACACACGTTGTTCATAAAAACGTTTAGTCTTTATTACACACATACATTAGTACATGACGTGTACACAATCATAGCCGCACATGATATTCATTGTAGCCAACACATACATTTGTACGTAACTAGTAAGTTACTAAGGGCTATTGATGTTTCAATACAATACACATGCTATTTCCGTTAGTATGCATAGAAATCGCCAAATCAGTGGTCCTCTTACGGAAGTATAGCCAATATTATATATATTGTTAGAATTATAAGTCATTAAACACAATATTTTAAATTGTAACGTTCTTTTACCTCCACTCAATTTTTCGTATTTTTTTAGTTTTCACGGTATCTATCGCAGGCGCGTCAGTCAGACTGTGTGACTGTTGCGACAGCGGAGCCGTTCTTCCTCTTTTCCTTATGTAAACAAATAATCTCATGAAACCTAAGGCGAATTCGATTGAGCACTTTGGTCTCTGTGACCTGGTCTGGAGTAGTCATTTGTGGTCACACGTGTTATCAGTCAGTATTTGTGACGTCATAAATTTACAATATTTTGAGCGGCAAAAACTGTGTTTTTGTAACTACTATTACATAAGGCTTTGGTTAGTGTTATATGAAAATAGTTTTCAATATCGAAGATAATGTATATAAACGCGATACTGCTCACAACCATATAAAGAGTAATAATTCAGAGCGTCGTGAACGAGCAGCAATTGCACGTATTTGTAGGTTAGAAGAGAATATCTCCCAATATAAAAATAAAACAGCTCTATTTGCAATTGTTGTTGAAGAACTAACATCTATTTTCATGAACATACCGTCTTTAGTATTTTCAATTATTGTAACTACTGCCCAGGCTACATACTTATTGCATTTGTTACCACATGTAATACGGGAGGTTAGACGCTCATACCGCACATGTGACCGATCTCGGAGCGCGGTCTTAAAATTGACAGACCAAACGTGACCAGGTGTGACGTCATCAGTTTTCCAAACGAATTCGAGCGGTCTTAGACCACGAATGACCACTAATGACCAATCTCATCGAATTCGCCTCTAATATTGCTCGCTAAAATCTTACCCATTAGCCGGAAAATTTATGGAGGTGCAGAAATAATAATGGTATGTGTGACCCAAAAAGATTATTAAACAGCAACAAATAATGCACTGAGGTCTAATACTAATAATACAACGTCTAACTAAATAGGCGAAGAATTTATTAGACATGTGTGAACATATTCTACGTGATGAGGAAAAAAAAATATTTTCAAGCGCTAACAATATATAACACAAAACTTAGAACTACACACATATATTGAGCATAACATTAAATTAGAAACTAAGAAAAAGTAAAGTAAAATAGTAAAAAAATGACGATTATATATTATCAAACTAAATATTTATTCTTCCTAATAAAACAAACATTTCAATGTAAACACGAGAATTATCGCTTGGCACGTCATCACAGCGTCATCGCCTATCCACCCTCTCTTTTCTTCGGGCCTTGCAATGCTATTGCAATTAAATATTTTGCCGACACGTAAGAGGGCCATCTTGTATGTAGTAGTCTAACTATAAAGCTTATATTTAAATCGAGATGGGCACCAACGCCGTGCTGCCATCTCCCGCTTTTGTCCAAACTGTTCAAAAATCCGTTAACTATTTTGTCCATAAGGTTGACTAACTAGTATGTATATAAACAATGCTATAAGTCAATGAGAAGCTGAGCAGATGTTATCGAAATGAAAGCGTTTACATAAGAATAAAAGAATGCAGTGTTTTTATGTCAGCAACTGTTTGCTTTTCTTAGTAAAAAAATATATGATCCTTGTAATGGAGGCATAACTCTTTCCTTTGATTCCTGGTGAACGCGACCGTATTGCTTGTCAAAAGGGAAAAATAAATGCCGATCGTTTAAAACAATAATTTGTTATCAGGCTGTCACGTCGCGAGCGTCCATTTCACCCAGATGACGGTTCCTCGTAATTTACACTCGCCGTAGTGGATGATTTATCTTAAATTCGGATTCAACTGACGCGTCACATTGTCATCGACAGCTTTTGTTGGGTCTCTCCATTCTCCGGTCGGCGTCATGGGCCGTACGGAGCGACTCGACGTCTGCGCGCCACTCCACTATAGCACACACGCGTTTCTCGTTATACGGAGGGCATTCACGCCCGCTATATAGGGATTCCAATACGACACGACACCGGTTTTGTGTCGGCCTGTTCAACTTGACGTCCCCGTTATAGGCGCACACGTTGACGCGACCATATAACGGCATCAGTCGATTCCGTATGCATTCGATATTCCGATCGGGCGCCACGGTCGGCGCCGCACTTCATCTATCACGCATCGACAACGCTAACGCACTTTATTCCAGGTGACACCCCATTACTGCCGTTACAAATTGGAAATGAAATGGGGAAATTTAATATCCTGGTTGCGCCCGCACCTATCTGCGATATTGTTACCACATGTGCGCGACTCGCTTCACCACGCTTCCGGTACGTAACGAATACGGAAGGCGAATGCTAGAGAAAAAGGACCAAGGGAGAATTTTACATTTAAAACTGCACGGGCGATTTATCGCGTTCCGGAATCGTCCCGTTTCTTCGGGGACTTTGGACGCCTTTAGCACTCGAGACGGTGTAATTTAGTTGTCTTTATGATTTAGGATTTGGCAGAATCGATTTTAGCTGATTTCATCTCATAAAAGACGATTTATGTTCGCCAATATACAGTGCTATAAAGAACTGGATATTGCTGCCTATTTCCATACTTTCCGACATATTCGATTTAATTAAAGTAATCTACTAGAACAAAGATCGGTGAAGGGTTTTATTTGTCTCTATGATCTAACTTAGAGGTACGTTTATTATTTTGCATTCTAATAGAAGGAAAAGGAACAGGGTCCTTGCCGTCAGGGGAGGAGACAAAAGCCCTAAAACAAAATACTTGGGATGGGAATTTGTAAGAGCTCAAAAATACTGTGGCTCTGATAACACTACATAATTCAATGCATCTTAGCACAAACTTCACTACACTAGGCGCACGTTTTGGTAGCTATCATCATCAGTAATAGCATTAAAGTAGTAGTTTTACTTATTATTAGTTCAGAATTACTGTTCAGTGGAGTGAAGTTTGTCGTAAGTTTTTTTGAAATGAGTAATATTTATAAGAATTAAGTAAGTTTAACGAAAGATCTGGAAGTGTTATTTGATCCCAAACTTTCCTATTCTCATCACATAGCAGATGTTGTTGCACGTACCTTTAAAATTTATGGTTTTATTTACCGCAATTGTAGAGATTTTCGTGATACCAGAACGTTGAGTACGTTGTTCTTTTCGTTGATACGCTCTAGTTTAGAATATGCAATTTTAATGTGGTTTCCTATTTACTCCATTCATATAAATAATATTGAATCGGTTCAAAGAAAGTTTATAAAGTTTCTTTACTTTTTAGCTGAGGAATCTTATCCACTAAGGAATTTTGAAAAAGTACCCCATAATACTTTTAGCCAAATTCAATTTTGAATCCTTGCAAGTTAGAAGAATTGTTGTTAGTTTGATTAAATTTTTATTTAACCGGGTGCATAGTAGAATCGACTGCCCGTGGCTTTTACATAAACTCAACTTTTTGATACCTAGGCTGAATTCCCGATATCACCCTACATTTTATTGTGATCAACATAGATCCAATGTGCTGCTCCGATCTCCAGTCTCATTAATGTGAGATCACTTTAATAGACTCTCAGATGTATGCGACATCAACAATTTATTGTAAATTGTGCTTACGCCTCTTTCAATCAGTTATAGTCGATTTTCTTTCTCTCTCTTTCATTCTTTTCCTGGCTATTTCACGATCTTATTTTATTCTTTGAATTATGTAAGCAAATTGTTACAGTTATTATTATTAAGAATTACTGTTCAGTGTAGTGAAGTTTGTCGTAAGTTTTTTTGAAATGAATACTATTTACAAGAAATTGCAAGCAAACAGCGCATTTAAAAACATGAAAGATGTTAATTAATTAGAATATTATTATTGCACAGAGAAAAAAATATGCTTTGCCGCGAAAAGAAAAATTATTAGTAATTATTTCAAGTAGATAATTTTTATTCGATTTAAAAATAGTAGCGTAGTAGTAGTAGGAAAAAATCCTTTATCTAATATACTATCTCGACAGCAAAAAAAAATATTTATTCGTTGTTCTTCCAATGAATGGAGTGTAAAAGATCGAAAAATATCCTTTTTATTCAAATTTACAATTTGGTAATTGTAAAACGAATTTTACTTTTCGTGATAGATTCGATATAGATTTACCGTTTAATATTTGAATTTATTTTTTTGTTAATATTTTTTGTTGGTATGACGGTATCTTTATGTAAAAAAAAAAAAACGTATATGTTGATGTCCTAAGTTACATTTTATTTTGGTTTACGTTTCAATTCTTTTGAGAATCATTTTCAAAACCTTAGTTTTTTTTTTAATTTTTTTTAACACATTTATGTTTTTAACATTATTTATGAGGTTAACATCATTTACGATGTAGGTGAATTCGTACATCGGAAATTTTAATACAAGTTGTTTGTTTGAAAATTTACATTTATTTCTTCTGTGTATGGCTTGTGTTTCGTAGAAGTTTTTCGACCTGACAAAGCTAGACCAAAAGCTAAAACTAAAATTCAGGATCTTGTGACTCCTCCTTGTTAGACTAGGAAAAACCTAGCGTCGAGATTTTCAATTTTGAGACTTAGTGTGGTTAGCATTTGTCAGTTGATGCTATCAAACTTTTTGAAAACCACATATTTTTTGCACCCCACAACAGTATAAGAGTTTATTGAAAGATTTTATTTTGTACTGTTAAGTTTTTTTTTTTAATTAATCCAGTCATTCATATATATATATATTATATATATATTATATATATATATATATATATATATATATATATATATATATATTGTTTGCTTGTGCAGATTTTATGCGTATTCTATTTAATAAATGTCTTGTTGATTCTGGGAGTAAAGCTTCATTTTTAGATGAAGAAGTTGTTAGTGTTAGAAAGAGAGAAATTAGGAAAATTCATTCCAACACGAGAAATCACAATTGTAACTGCTACTAAGAAAGTGATTTCTGTAATCAATAAAATTTTTTGTTGCTGATTCTGCTGATTGCTGTTCACAATTTGAAATTTCTGGGAGAATTCATTTCTGTAAAAGGGAAGACACGGAATTATTGGGATTGATTTGCTAGATAAGATGAAGGCGATTATTGATGTAGAAAAAAAATTTATTCAGATAGGAGGGGATAGAATTAATTGGTGTTCGGATACTTCTGATGAGGAGAAAGTAGTTAATAATTTAAGTAGAGAAAAGGAAAATGATAATGTTAATGATGAAATAATGAAAAATAGTGATAATAGTTTTAAGAATGATATACAAGGTTGCGCAAAAGTTGTTAGAGGTGATGATATATAAGATGATGTTTCATCCGAAGAGGATACGTGATCAATTCAATGTTATATTTACGGAAGCATATGCTCGTCAAGCGATGCTAGTTATTCATGAATCCCTTGGACACATTGGTGGTCACAAAGTTTGGCTCACATTCAGAGAAGCTTTCTTCCCCGTCAGAGATTTGACCATTGCCAAGGATATTATACGCTCATGTCTTCAGCCAATAATTTTCCGCGTAATACATGTAAAGTGTCAAGTCAAATTTGATAAACAATCCAAACACACTCCTTTCAAAATCACCTACCCAACTTTGTCATTCCTCGACTATAAAAACCGCAATACATATTTTTCTTGTCAAACAGCATAACCAAGACTTTAGAGGCGTGTAACAGATGCGCAATTTCTTAGAGATATCCATGAAAGTTACTTCATTTTATACTTGATTTATTTGACTTTCTTTTATCGTCCTATATGTGCGTGTGTACGCGTATTCCTGAATAAAATGTGTCGGATATTCCTTTGTTCCAATTGTAAAATTCGTTTTTATTATTTCTGTTATCAACCCGTTCCTTCTCCCGTAGGCATCAATGCGCCATCGAGTATGTGGAAGGCGCATAATAACAGCGGCAACTTCCCTTAAACCTATCGATTTTATTCGGTCCGTTCTCTTTGTTCCAGATACGCCGTCTTTCGCTATATCCCGCGAACCCGGATTTGGCTTCCCGGTCCGCGAAGGCATGCCGGTATCTCTCAAGTGCGACGTCGACGCTAATCCCAGGGCGGCTCCCATATGGCAGAAGGACGACAGTGACCCGCCGGTGCAGCAAACGCCCGACGGCTTCCTAAACTTTACCGAGATCCGGCGGGAGCACAGCGGCTGGTACAAATGTATATCTCGACATCTACTCGGAAGATTCTCAAGCATCGGATACTATTTGAACGTTAGAAGTGAGTATTGATTCTTCCCGAGGCGTAACACGATGACGACGCCGCCTATGTTTGGTACGTGTTCGCTGTAGGTAGTCGATTTTGTCAATATAGCCGGACAGAAGTCGGAAAAATCGTTTCTCCAATGGTATTTCCATTATATTGAGATAATTCACAGCGAATGTGTAAGAAAAGCTATTTTATATAAAGATTCTTTACGTTGAAGAACTAACCATCATATCCATAGATCAAAATAAGCCGATTTAAATAAACTTACCTTACAATTAGTGCTAAGTTACCTTCTTTAGACACGCGGCTGTGAATCAATTCTTCTTTCCTCGTTTTCCCTTTATTACATTGAGATATAAAACGAGTTATTCCAGTTTAGATAGCTGTAACAACTCTAGCAAAAAATTAGACATTTTTTGAATATAAAAAAATCATTATGATGGTTTTTAATATTTAAAAAAAATATATTTCTTTCTGCCAAAGAGTATTTTTTCTCAATGTAGAGTAGTAGTCTACTGCAAATCTTTTTGAAATAATGCATAAAAACAGACAAATATAATTCAAATAGCTGCTTTTAGTCAATTAATTAATATAATAAATACGTTGAAAAACTTTATAATAAAAAATTATCTCAATTGACCATTACATCTTGTGATTCTAATTTCATCTTATTAGAATAACAAGCACATTATTAATATCACATCAGTAGATATGCCCACGAATGTTGTGAATCTAATTGTCAAATGCCCTAAATTCAGCATTCTTTATAACCCATTACCCAGTTGAAACTGTTAAGGAAGTAAAATACATTTTTGACAGTTATCTTGTTGTGGACAGAGAATGGTTGAGGGAAAGATGTATTAATGCTTTTTTTAATATAATTGTAAAAGCAAAAGGTTCTAACCGTATCAACACTCACATCAAAAAAAAATTATTGATACAAAAACTATTTTAAAAAGAAATATAATAATTTACTTATTACTAGCTCAGATAAAGTCAGTAGAGCGATTACTATTACTAAAACTGAATATACCGAAAAACTGACACTACTTTTATCTCATACTAATACATACACGATTTTAAAAAAAAGACCTCACTTCCATAATTTAAAAGAAGATTAACAATTACATTGACAAATTACGCAATTTGAATTATGTAAGCAAAGATACTGCTAAAGTTATAAAAAATTACATTCTCAGACACCCATAATTTGTTATCTACCCAAAATTCACAAAGAAAACAGATGCTTAAGACCTACAGTCATCTCAATTCATTCCTCCAGCTGCCGACGATCAAAATATTTCACCAAAATTCTAAATTGTCTTAAACACACATTTAACTACACGGTAAAAAAAATCTTTTTTTTTTTGGTAAAATTACAGATATTAATTTGATGATGATTTGTTCGTAGCCGTTAATGCTATTTATATGTTCTTTTCTTTTTTTCGTGAGGGTAGCGGCTAGTTTTTATATGATGAATTAATTTTTTTTAAACAATTAAACTCTTCATTTTTACGTTTCGACAAACTTTATTTACTGTTGTCTTCTTCAGAAAAATCTATATTATAATTTAACTTTTTTTTATATTTAAGGACATTCACAAAAACATTTTAAAAACTTATTTAAAAATTACATTTTTTTAAAATTACTGGAAACGTAATCAATTTACAAAGTACTGTTAACTTAACATTTTAAATTCAAACTGTAAAAATGAAGAGTTTAATTGTTTAAAAAAAATTAATTCATCATATAGAAACCAGCCGCTACCCTCACGAAAAAAAGAAAAAACCATATAGATATTAATTTTTTAGTTATTCACTGATATACATACTTATAGATATGGTTTTACAAGATATCAAAAATAACATAATTGAGCAGCATACCAACATTCCTCCTAATGGTATTTTTGGAAAGTGTAGAGATAATAATTGGCTCTACTTATTTCAGATGGTATGTTCTATAAACAGACCTTGGGGACCCCTATGGGAGACTTCCTTAGTCTTCTCCTGGTTAAGGTGGTTATGAATATTTTTCAAAACCGTTATGGACAGCGCTCAAATTAAATTAAAACCAGTACAACTTAACAATAAAATGCTATTCACTAAAAAAGTAGCCCAGTTCGCAAATTGAACACTAATAGCAACAATATTTTTTACAAATTAGCATATGTCCCCTTAGTGTCAATGAAACTTAAAAAGATTCTTAATTCTCAAGATTCCCCTCTAGTATTCTATATATAATGATATACTGACAATACTTTACAAAAAAATAAGAGCGTTTGATAACCCTAAGGATAGGATTGATATCATAAATAGAATAGATATAAAAATATTTGAGAGAGAAGGCCAGAGATGACCAAATTTCCAAACAACTTAATAATAATTGAGTGGAAGAGCAGACGCTTCCCTATTATTGGAGACAGTCTGAACTTCACCGTGTTTCTCCATTTGTTTCGTTTCTTTTTTTTTTTTGATTACATGAGCATTATTTGTAAAAAAAAACTGTCACAGGAGAAATAAAGTCATTGTTATTATTATTACTAAAAAACAATCGGCAACATCAGCACCGGCAATTGCCGTACTGGCCTTTCTAACCATCACACATTGGACATTCTCTTGATTTTATTAATCCCATCATTTCAGATTATGATGAAGATGAAAACACTCAAAAAAGTTTAATATCTGAGGTTACTTATATGGAGATCTTTAACAACTGTAATTTTAATGATAATGTAGGTACTTTTAGCAGCTATTAGAACTTAGTTTTTTAATTTTGTTGATGTTGGGCCGGCATTAGCTTCTGCACTTTTTCTTATTTGTTCATTACTTTAAACCGTTGTCTTTTTAACTTTGAATTTTTAACCTATTTATGCGATCAATTTACCACATTAATTATTTATAAGATTTTTTTATTATTTTGAGCTATTACCCGTTATTTTCAATAGCTACACACAAAAAAGAAGAAAGAATCACATATAATAGATGCATGTATTCCTTCAATTTTATATTTTAAATTTATTGCTATTTGGTCGTCCAAACCAGAAACTTACTTTATCAATTTCAATATTTTTTCAAATGAATATAATATTTTTGGTAGTCTTTTTCAATTTTTAAAATTTATTTTTTAAAATGTAAATTTGACAATCAATTTTAAATTCAACGTTGTTGTTTTAAACCTAAAAAATTAAAATCTTGCAAAAAAAATAAATATTTGCTCGTTGCCTTGTTCATAATAACAGCTTCTTCAAAACAGTAATTTCTGTCACTCAATTTTAAACAATCCTTATATAAACAGGAGCTTCAATGGAAAATCTTCCCAACCTCACTTGCTCAATCAACTATGTATATTTACTCATGCAATACGTAAATGCATCAAGGTAGAGATTAAGTTACGTAGCTCCTCATATGTGATTTTACTTCAATGTCGTTTAAGAAATCCAGTCTCAAGTTACTGCTTTCTCTTTATATAATACTTAAAAGCTTTCTTCTATCATTTCCATCGTATAGTCACTTAAGTTCTTTAAACCTGGATTTATTCATATTGCGAACCGCTCTCTTGTATATAATGGATTTTGCTATAATTTTAATATCAATTATACACTGAGAAAAACATTTCTTTGTCGTTAATAAATATGCATTAATCCAAATAAATTGTTCTTTTAAATAGTAGCAAAGAAATATTTATTATGTCACAAGAAAAAATGACTAGGTAGGAAATTCATTATAAGAAAATACAGCTTTGACTTGAAAATAATCGATATCAATCACAAAATATATTTTTTGCAAAGATTGCAAGTTTTTTACAGTGATAAAATAACAAATTAATGTATTTCCGCTTTTAACTGTAATAAAAAAATACTCCTAATTATTATAGTTGAAAGCAGAAATGCATTAATTTGTTATTTTTTTTTTTTTGTTTGGAATAATGAAGCATATTTGGTCGAATGACTCTACAATTTATATTAAAATAAATACTTATTTGATTATAGGAAACGAATGTATTTGAAATTAATAAAGCATATCTTTAGTTTAATAATTTGTTTGTTTACCAAAATAAACTATTTCTTTAAGCATATTATATACAGATTCCAGCTGTTGTCCACAGCAAAACAAACATTATAGGTGTTACCAGATTGACCAAAAAACAGGCAAAACCACTGCACGCCAATTGCCCTGCCCAGTGGTCATCTCTCGAGTAAACTTGGAAAAGAGGAGTTGACTCAAAAACTAGTTGCCTCAGTATTTCTAATACTTCCAAGTTGTGAGCTAGATACTAAAAAAGAAGGAAGTTTACCTCCAGACATGTAATGATTGCCATTACACATAGAACACAAAGAACATTTACGTAGCGTAAAGCCCAATTCTACTGTGGATTCCTTGTCCGATAAACGTTTAAAAGAAAATAAACACAATTTTAATATCGATCACAATTTCGCAATATTACATACGTCCAAAAAAGGTGCTTACCTCAACAACTTGGAGACATTAGAAATACTGAGGCAACAGCTAGAGAGCTAGAGACCTTTCTTTAAACTCGCAATTAGTTTTCGAGTCTACTCCTCTTTTCCAAGTTTTACTCGAGGGACGACCACTTTACATATATGGTTTTCAATTATTTTACTATGCCTTCAGCACTTCATTACTTTATGTTTAGTTCTTCAATAATAGATGACACTATTGTATTGTATTTTTCTAGAAATTTTCTAACTTTATTTAAAGTTCATTCCATAAAGATTATTTTATATGCTGAGTGCGAAGTGACAACATGTATTTTAAATAATTTTAAAGTGTTGTTTGTTTAAATTAAGTGTTTTATTGTGTTTTTTTTAATGTCTGTTCTTTACAAATTTTACTTAAGTCTAACTATTTACATTGCACTTTCTAATTTTACTCTGTCTGTAAACCTGGATTATTTTTAAACTGATTTTAAATTGTATCTTTTAAATAATTTTTTACTTTTGCTTGTCTCTCTTATTTATATATAAAATATTTTGACCCTATACATTAGTAATTTGTTAATAATTTTTACACTCTTTCATAAATTTATACTTCTGTAGCTGACCTGAGGATGCTCGGCTAGAGCGAAACCGGTCGTGCGATATATTAAAGAATTTTGTGAGGATCAAGACCGACCTTGTTTTCTTGCTTTTTCCCTTTAAATACAACTCACACAGAGTCAAAGTATGAATTTTAAAAAATATTTATCTGGCGAGTAATAGATAGATATTCTATAGCATTCCCGTGTAAAGAACTTACATCGAGTATGGAACGTTAGTGTAGTGAAATGGGAGAACCGCTATTTTCACGTCAATTTCTGTACTCGTAGAATATGTTTTATTATTATATGTATAGGGTTATTATTGTATAGCACTTTTCAAAAATAAAGGGGTTAAAGATATACATGAGCAATGCCCATATACAAAAAATTACGGTTCTAAGTACACGGAGTACCGAGAAAATGATTTTTCTTTATTTGAGTCCGGCCCTGACTCATTTAGCATATCGGTGAACTATCGGTCGTCACTAAATTTTGAACGTTGGGGTTACATTTAGTGTGTACTTGCTATTCGCAATGGATGCATGCGTTTGCAATGGCAGCGTATAGATTTGAAACACGCTACATAAAGTTAACAATCATACATTAGTTTTATTGCAAACATAATAACTTTATTTTAAAATAAATTTAGCCTTTAAAATGTACTACTATTTTACGTAATACACGAGTTCATGGCAAAAGCATCATAAAAAAAAAACACCTGACTGCTTTGTTTGCATTCTGGTGCTTCCGTCTTATCTCAGTTTAAATCTTGTGTAAATAGCATCTGCTTTGAATGAATTCACTATGCCTAGCACTTAATTTTTTCGATGTTTACTTACAGATGGTTGAAATTCATTTCTTATCAGTTTTATGTGCATACATACGGTAAACACAGATGTGGGCCGTCTTTAACTACATTTTGGGCCCTAAAATTTGGAAAATTACAACATGCACATAGAACCGTAATTTTTTGTATATAGGCCATACTCATGTATATCTTTCACCCCTTTATTTTAAAAAGTGCTATACAATAATAACCCTGTATATCTAAAACATCACGATGTGATGATTAGGTAATACAATTTTGAAGTAAATCTACTACTACTTTGGCTCTAATTGTAGCGACTTTATATGAAACATATAGTTTTTTAAGAAAATAGTACTTGATATATAAAGATATTATTTTAAAGAAATAGTTTGATGTAAGCAGTAACATTAATCTTAAGTTGCTATACCTAATTCAATTAAATTTTCTTTATTTTTTTAATATTAATATTTTTTTCGGAAAAGAATCCTTTTTCTCAGTGTATATTTTGCGGAGAACTTTAATTAGTTTAAACGAAATTGCTCTTTTAATGCCAGAGGGACAATTAACACTATAATGAACAAACAACCTTTTTCTAAAATAATACGAAAAATTCTGCATTCTCTCTAGGAAAATTTGACCCACTTTCTCTCTAGTTAGTCTCATCTCAGTAACGCGGAACAATCAAGCTCGCATCAGCGCGAGCATATCACCTCGCCTTATATAAATATAGTTATTATGAGTGGATTAGTTAGGGTGAACTTCAGCGTGAGTTAGAGCTTCAACTGCAGACGCGCCAGTTAATTAACTTAAACCCTCGAAGTACATACCATAAAGTGGTTCTATTACAGTCACATAACCGCGGATAATACGAACACGGCGACAAACCGCCACTTCATTATTCATTAATGAACGAAAGTAGTTGCAGAGGGTACCTAATTTTAGAATCTTAAGTTTCCTCCACGCCTCCCACGTCAGACAAAGAGCGACCCCTACCCAACACCCAACCGAAACCGTCCTCGTTACGTTCTATTCTATTCTATTGAGAGAGAATTGTTACGTTTTAGGTGACATCGAAGTAACACAAGAACCCGATTTCGACGTCAGAGAACTGAGCTCCACCGGAAGACAATTAGAAGTCGCCTTGGGGGAGCGGTTCAGCTCGCTTGCCCTCCAGGTTAGTTCCTTCTTTTTTCTCCTTTTTGTTTAATTCGCACGTTTTGTTTTTAGGCCGGTTTTGTTCGGTTAATAGGGTCTCCGGGCACCGCGCCTCTGCCTCCGAAGCAATTTATTTGACACGTTTCGTTTCCTTAGGCGCATTTCTTCCGTTTCGGAAGATCTTTTTTCTGTCTCGCGCGGACGCGTGAAACGACCGTAAATCTTGGCGTAGGTGAAATAACATGCTTTTAGTGTGTAATACGGACACTTGTAATTGCAACCTTAGGGTACGCGTATGGTAGAAGCTGGTTGCTGATTAGCATTGACAAGCTGCAACTATTGTTAAGGGTGCGCTTCAGATGGTGAGCATTCGTAAGATCAAAATGGCTACGACGCCTCTGCATTGTGCGGGCATCTATGTTTCAATGGCTTATCTAATAATGTTTCGAAATTTTAAAACCAGATATACTCAGTTGGGTTGCCTATTTACATGGACTAGATCTTAGATTTCATGTTACCGTCTTGTCTTCGACAGAAAGATATCTGGTTTCATATTTACATTCAACGAAGGGCAGCATGAGGCCTGTCGCGTACTCATATTCACCCAAAATACACCTACTTTTGTCGTTTTACACTCTCTCATACTTATCTAACAGATGTGTTAATAGATTTAAGAGGGCGAGATATTCTTATCCAGGGATGGAATATTGATCTTATGTAAAGTTCTGTATTTACTTGAAACGTATACGAATACTTGCTTCGTATTTTAAAAAGTTATAAAATTTTAGGTTTATCTGCTTGGTATACGCATACGTAGCCAACACAACGTTATATTCTAATTTGATAAATAATAAACATTACTATTATTATTATGATCCTTAAATTCCACTAAACGATGAATGATACAGTAATATCTATAGGCCATAAATGCCAAAAACTACATGTTCTTTCTTATCTAACTTTCTCACTTATCTAACTTTACATTTACATACAATTTAAAACAGGTATAGGAAAAATGCACCTGAATAGTGATAAATATTTATGCAAAACTTTAACAAAGAATAGATTATTATGTTCAAGTTGGTCTTCTTTAATTGTTAATTTCCAACCTCCCAAGAATTAAGTGTCACAATGCAAAATATTTTAGATTTATTAAACGTAATTTTTTAATGTAGATTCGAGCATTTTTTGTGCTATTTGCCAACGCAGCCAATATAACGAGTAATGTAAGGTAAGCAGACGGCGCATAAAAGGTCATTTGCTGGAATAATTGTAGAAGAATAAACATATCAACTTGTATATCTTTCAAAACACTACCTATTTTACGTGTTCATTCGTAATAGTGCTTACTTTACTATAATCAACAACAAATTTATATTCTCGGGGACAATGTCGAACACCAAATTTCGACCTGCCACATATGTCGCGCCTTTTCTAAGAATCCTCAGCACTCCAAGTAAAATAAATGCTGTTTATATCCATAGACTATATACCCTTGTTTATATAATGTTATAACCCGTTACACACATCTGTATATGAGGAAGTAATTTTATAAAAAAAATTAATTGAAAGGACTCGTTACTTGACACATTTTTTTTATGCATTGCTACTTTTATATCCCTGTTTTCTGGTAAAATGTAATATTATGGATTTAACTTGATATTTGAGTAGTGATTACTTCCAAATCTAAAGTGCCATCTTATTGGGAAATGCTAAAGAATGCTTTTGTTATTCTTTCCACACGTTATTTGTACATTGCTTGTTTATCTACAAAAACGTATTTCCAAATTTTCATAAAAAATACAGTTTATTTTGCGATTTTTGAAAAATGGTTATGATTACATTGGCATTATAATTATCCTCAGACACATTTTTTATTTTTTTTATTTCATTCATAATTAAGAAACTTTATTTTGATAAAAAGGGCTAAGGCTAACTCTGACTAAGTTTAGATTATCTTCAGTTTGGGAAAAACATTTTTTTGTAACTCTAGCGGCTAAAAATTTGGAATGTCTGTTTTGTATCGACTTCGTGCTTTCTACTTTATCTTAGCGCCCCCTTAATGCATTTGAACTACTTGCGCCCAAGTAGCTCGTTCTATCCGCCACAAGTAGGCAATTCTTGCGCGCAGCTATTCGTGGCATGAATGGTTTCGTTTTTACTTATATTAATGTCTCAAATACACTAAATTGTCGTTTTTTTTGCGAAGCAAATATCATAAGAGTTTGTGTTCATTCTGACAAACCTTAATTTTGAAGGAAAGGTTTGTGGCTTAGTAACTGACACGGACAAATAACATGGTAAAACCAACGAATTACTTAAAACACTTTATTTATGAAAATTAAATTATTACAAATCATCCCAACCCCGTGCTCCACCTAAAAAAGGTACTACACGAGGCTACCTATTCTAAGTACTATATGGGTTCCATAACAATTGAAATGTTCCTACTCTAACGAAATAATTTCCCTATGATTCTTAATAACAAAAATATAATACAGTAGTCTCGCAATTATATGAATACTACTTTATGCGAAATGCTGAAATATGTGAAATGTGATTAGTTCGCATAATCGTGCCGAGGCTACTGTATATCAGTTAGCTATCAGTTATTATTAAATGCGCCCATGGAACGACTTTCAATATCTCCCAGCATTCGTCAAGGACACTAATTATATATAATATACTTATATAAAATCAATGGCCACGGAGTAAGGGAAAACCATGGCAAAAACCTTACTCTGGGAGGATCTGGGAAGAAGTCCCAGGCCTTGTTATTGATAGCCGCAAATTATTATTCTCCTTCTGACAAGAGTCCTGAAGAAGCAGCCACCACGTTTCCTTAAATTCCGACAGCATTGCCGTCTTCACGTAGCTGCTCCCTTTTTCACACGTTGGAAGTTGAAACAGGAAAGAATTAATGACCTAAAAACAAAAAAAAAACAGCAGTGTCTCTAGTCTCATACTTAATAATAACTTAATCCTAATTATTCTAACTAAGAGTAATTAAAGATATATATTTTAATATTTTAATATTTAATTCCGGCCACTAAAGAGCATAAAATATTCATTTAATGCCAAATTTAACCCCGTAGCTAGTGCCCTAACTTCCGTGCGCGACCGCCACTCATCAGTGAGTGGACATTCAAATACGACATGCCCCGCTGTATTTACCCCACCACATTCACAATGCGAATCATTAACCCTCCCCAATTATATATAAATATGATTTAAAATTACCATGACCTGCAATTCTGTTGCCTGATACGATAAATTAACCCTTATTTCCCTAAAAGGTGTAACGTTACCGATAAATTTCCTAGTCCACCTCCCATTTAAAGTAATATCCCACCTACTCTGCCAGTCATTATCAAGTTTATCCCTAAACGCTTTTTTCAACTACGCTAGCCGAAATTAGCCCAAATCTAATAATCGTGCTGTCTCCCTAGATACCGCCTCTTTCGCTAATTGGTGCATTACCGATTCTACCTACGTGAGCCCTAGTCCAAGAAAGTTTTATATCTTCCTCACGCCACATATCCCAAGTATCTAATAACAAATCAGTAGGATTTTTTAAATTCCCTAACGCCTCTAATACAGATAAGCTGTCTGTTATAATTCTCAAGTCTCGTATAAATTCCCATTCGCGCCTAATATAAACTACTGACTGATTTATTGCAACTAATTCTATCTGAAAAATATTGTAATGGTCGCCTAATTTAAACTTTTCATTATGTATTTGAATGCCTCTATTATAAACAACAAAAACTGCCCCTGTACCACTCTCGCCCTTCGACCCATCCGTAAAAATTTCTAAACCCCCCCCAAAAATCCCTATAAATTTGTTATAAGTAATATTTTTTAAATCCGCGGGATGAATTCGCCCCCCTATATCTACTCGTCTTTCCAAATCGCTCGGTTTTAATCTGATTCCCGTTGCCGTAATCAAACCTTCAAACCCGAAATAACGCACGCTGCGTCTACCGAAATAGATTAATATGCGTTGCCTGCCCTAACCGCTAACAATCTTTACGCCCCGATTATTTATTTTTTTTTGTTTCTTTAATTTTGATTTATATTTAATTTACATAAAACACACACAAACAAGCCCTTTTGGGTACACGCAGTCACTAAAAAGCAGTCCAGCTTCCGCCATCTTTGAATGTGGCAAATTAATATATAGACGCTGAATAAATTACTTTCATATTAGGTGTATTCGTTTTACGTGGTTGCTTAGGTTTGGCCAGTTTTTAATAAAAACTGGATGAGTGGTGTTCTTTTTAATGAAGTGACCAAACTGAACTAACTGATCTCCTTTATCCCTTTAGTAATCATCTGCAAATCTGGGTCAGTTCATTAGTTCAAATGAACCAAGTAGGAAACTAACTTAAAACGTATGAATTGGTCAGTTATTCATATTATTAATAGCTGTATTAGATTACACCTCTGATTAGTTCACTTTGGTTAAAGTGAACAAACCGGGAAAAAAAAACAAAAAATTGAAGTGACAGAACAAGGACATTAAAAAAAAGACCAACAATTGAGCAATTTACACGTTGTAGGTTAGTTTCCTATATATGTTCATATATATTGGTTCATGTTCATTTGAACTGATCAATTGCCCAAGATTTCAAAGTCAAGCGGCCATACACCACCTTTTAACCAACTCTGTATACAGAGTATATGTATATGTGTATCTCCTGCACCTTCTGAAACAGCAATCGTGTCCTTATCAAAACCATCCTCTATCTTTAAAATCATCCATGCTTTGCGAACCGAGCTTCTTTAGGATAAATTGCTCAAAATTGCGTTAAGAACGCTTACGATAGGTTTGGCCACTTAACTCCGGGACACCTATATATAAAGTTTTTTTTTTGTATCTATAAAATATATGCAATTCCAAATAAAACATCTGCAATTTGGCAAAAATACTTCCAACAAGTAGAGTATTCTATGTACACTATCGTGACTTATCTATGTACACCAGCGACACTTTCTAATTGTACGACCTACAGCATAAAATAGAGCCTATATGTTTAGTATGGATAGTAGACGGCTTATCCATTCACTGCCGTCTTCGAAATATATAAACACAGATGTACGGTCTCGGTGTTTTTTTTTTGTAGTAAATCTACTTTAAATGTAAAGAAGAATGCAGTAAGTAAACATAGAAAAACATTGAACTTGACCTCTATAAAATAGAGGCAAATAAATACATACATCAAAGGCGCATACTTATGCCTGCCGACTTACCTCTGTTAGCACAATTCGAAGTTTTTCAATTACTTACCTTAAATATAATATTGTATACGAACAGATGTTTTGTTTTCTTTACACATCCCTACAGCTTTACTTAAATATGTTTGTGTTTTATAATCTAATTGATTCATAATGATTGTTTTCATATCTATTTTTAATTCGCCGCGGCTTCGTTTTTCGATATTGACATAATGAATAATTAATATATATATACAGTAACCGGCATAAATATTGCAACATATGAGAATTTTTTTTATTATTAAAATATTCCAAATTTTTTTTTGAGGAATAGGTTGTGCATGTTCAGGAACCCCAAAATTTATTTTGACATACGTCACGTGACCATTAGTATGGCGGAAAATTTAAAAAATATGTTATGAATTTCTAAAAAGTGAGGTTAGATGGCATGATATCCAAAAAAGTTGTTTGAAAAAGTTGCTTAGAATTCAATTTTGAGGCTGTGTGCATATTTTTGTGAAGATATTTGAAAAAAAATTAAAATCACAATTTTTTCCAAATATTATTCAATTGAATTACATATTTCCATTTTTCTAGTTTTTAGCAGCTCAACATCAGTAATATTTCTAGATCTAGTTGATACTCAAACAATTTTATCAATTTTTTTCATAATTAACACAGCGAAAACTGAAAAGTATAGGTTTAGTGACGAAACGACGAGCCATCACGAAGAAAACTTCGACCTCGCCGCTGATGGTGTTCACCGCAGTTGTGAACGAAACGTACGGAAGTAATTTCACAGGACCACAGCTCAATAGCCTGGAAAAACTTTTTACAGTAGATTTCGTCCGTGAAAGCCTACGCAACACTATCTTTACAAAAATTTGCATACAGCCCCAGAATTAAATTCTAAACAACTTTTTTAAATAACTTTTTTCGATATCATGTCATCTAACCTCACTTTTTGGACACAAAATAGATTTGGTTCATAAGAAAAAATTATCAAAATTAGTGTCTTTAAAAAACCCAGAATGTACTCACATTAATAAATCAGAACATATGTTAGTCAGAAACGAATCCTCTGTATCTTTCAACAAGGAGGAAATTAGTTTGTTAAATAAAGGTTTGAAATATAATTTAAAATTTAAGAACCACCAATCGAAGAAATTATATCTGGCATAGAAACAGCGATTAGTACTTTGATGATCAGACTAAAACTTTATTAGAACTGCTTGGTAAAACTCAAGTTTAGAGAATAAACAACGTCATCCTTCAGATATCACACGTAAAGAAATTGACATTGCTAAAGGCTTAAAAACAAAAACTGCTTTTACTTAAAATCTGACAAAGGAATACGGTGGTCATTTTAGATAAAAGAGATTATTTTGATCGTGTCAATACCTTCTAACGCAAGGTTCTTACGTAAAGCTAACTAAAAATCCGTTATCAAAAATGATCACAGAAACCAAGAAGACCCTATTAGAATATAAGAATATTATTAATGATAACTTAAGATATAGGCTAACTGTATAAATCCAGTGTTACCTAGGATGTATTGTTTACCTAAGATACATAAACCAGGGAAGAGCAGTAGACCATTGTCTCCAATATCAATAGTCCAACTTACTTACTGTCAAATGGCTATCTGACAAATTCAATCACTTACCTGTGCAACCCCCGGATTTAGCCGTTAAAAATTCATACGCGTTCATTGAAAAGATTAAAAACATTGAACTTACTGACAATGAAGTTTTAGTTTCATTTGATGTGAGCTCACTGTTTCCCAGCGTCCCCGTGGATATCACTTTGACTTATTTAGAAGATTTCTTGAAAGGTAATCAGTTGGGCAGTAATGAAGTTGATAGTTTTCATTCTTTTAGCGAAGCTCTGCATGAACAAAATTTCTTTCAAATCAACGGTACTTTTTTACAACAACTGAAGGAGCAGCAATGGGTAACAGTTTATCTCCTTCATAGCTAACCTCTTTATGGGAAAATTTGAAACCGATCTTCAGAATACTTTGGCATACTTTCACGGGTTTGGGTCAGATACGTCGATGACATTTTTTGTGTTTTTGATACTAGTAAGTGCTCAATTAGAGATTTTCTTGAACAGATAAATTCAAAATTTCCTTCCATTAAGTTTACCATGAAGAGGAAACTAACAATAGGATTGCTTTTCTCGACATGTTATAATAAGAAATAAAAATAAATTAGAAATAGACATATATAGAAAGCCCACTACTATAACAGATTTATTTCAGAAGATTCAAACCATTCATGGAAAAACAAACTAGCAGCCTATTAATTTTTGGTACATCGCTTACTTAATTTTCCTCTGTCTACAGAACGATATAATAACGAAATTAAAGAAATTATTAATATCGCTGCATTTAATGGATTCTCAGAAGACGTTGTATATAATAACATCAGAAAACACAAAAACAAAATAAAAATTAAAAATGTGAGTACTTTAGAAATTAGTGAAAAGAAAAATAAGAAATATGTCAAATTACCATTTTATCCAAGTTACACGAAGGTCTACAAAAAAATTTCTCTAAATTCAATCTGGACATAGTTACTACTTCAAATAAACAGTCTTAAAAATATTTTAGGCAACCTAAAGATCAAGTGGATAATTTGGACAAATCAGGTATTTATAAAATATCTTGTAAAGATTGTGATCATGTATATATTGGGCAAACTAAAAGATCAATTAAAACACGTTACAAGGAGCATTGGCTCATCTTAAATTTAGAAGGTTTGACAAATCTAGTGTAGCCTACATATGCTTGAAGAAAACCATAAGGTTGACAATATAAATTAGTTAGAAACGTAAACAACTATGTACAATTAAATTGTTATGAGGGTATGGAAATATATAAAACAAACATATTTTAATGAATTCAGATTTAGGACCCTTAAATTCTTGTCTTTACGGTTTATTAAGCATAAGTAGTAGATTAGACGGAGTTAGGATTAGTGACTAGTTAAGCATGACGGCAGTCAGCCATGACCGTGATTAATGTACCTTGACCTTTTTTAGGTATAAATTAGGGTAGTTTTAGTGTAGTTATTTAGTTCAGTGTTTCTGCTGATGATGATAGCTTTGCTATTGAAACGTACGTCCAGTTTAGTGCAGTTTGTGGTGAGGGGTTTAGGAGAAGTTTGCAGCATTTCCAGTACCACAGTTTGGAGTATTTTTGTCATCACTTTTTGGAGATTCACAGCATATTTTTCAAATTTACCGTCGTACTAGTGGTCACGTGACGTGTGCCAAAATAGATTTTAGGGTTTCTAGACATGCACAACCTATCGCCAAAAAAAAGTTTTAGTAAGTTTTAATAATAAAAAAAATGTCCCATAGGTTGCAATATTTATGCAGGTCACTGGTAATCATTAATATTATTAATTTAAACCTGCATTTTATATTTATACCTATCACTGCTGTTCGATTTAGGACTAATTCAAATTTTGTATTTCTTTTGAAAAAAATATTGTGAGACTTTTGAGGTAAAATCTTTGGAACTAGAGAATTTATAATCGAAATATTATTTTATCTTGTTATTATAGTATTAATAAAAACATACCATTACTATAAACAATAAAAAATATCTGACGAGTGTAGAGCTTTTCGCTCTAATATCTAATATAAAAATCGTGGTTTTGAATGCATCCTCGCTATATCTCTTTCATTATTTTAATGTCAAAGAAGGAAGCCGGAGCGAATTAAAAAAATGATATGAAATCGTCAGACATCAATTAGATTAAAAAATATAAGCATAACGGAGATATGCTTTACTGATTTCAGTATAACTGGATACCTTAATTTTTTTTTATTTTTTAAATTATTATTTGCATACGTATAAAATGAACGAAAGTAGTAAACCCACAGTGATATTGCTATTTATTGTATAATTAACATCCTTTTGGTCTAGTTCCTAGTCGTAGTTCAACTGTAAAATGAAAATACCTTTTAAAACCATTTAATAAGGCTACAGTCATTCGAAATACTTCAAGCATCAAATAAATTTATTCCTACGCAAAGATAACAAATACATAATAGATCCAGCCTAAGTTTTTTTATAATAACAGACAGCACATCTGTGTTTACACATTTCGAAGCGGCCGGTTAATGCATAGATCTGTCTACTATCCACGCTAAACATATAGGCTCTATTTTACTCTGTAGGTCGTACAATTAGAAAGTGTCGCTGGTGTACATTACACTAAGCCATAACGTATTCGTTTCTACATTCCTGGATATGTATTTCTTCGAGTACATTAACCTAGTGGCATGGTTCTGATCATGCTGTAAGTTTACAGTATTTTTTTTTAGCGGTGGTACTTTAAATTTATCTCTAAAAATGTCCTAAAAACCTCTCTAATAAACGTGTTATGGCTCATAAATGACTTACCAGCTTATACTAAATAAACAACGAGCCTAAATATAATTAGAGATAGCAATTGCCTGGCTGGTAGTCGAGTGGCTTGCACGCTTGGCTATCAGTGCGGAGTCCGGGGTTCAAATCTCGCTCTGGTCAATTACGATAATCGGTTTTTTCCGGGGTCGTAATGTTGATTAGGAGGGAGATTTGGCTCTGAGGGGGCCTGATAAGCTAATCATATAGCTTAGGCGTTACCACCCCTTTTAAAAAAAAAAAAAAAAAAAATTAACATTTTACAATTCCAAACAATACCAATATACATTTAATCGTTCACCTAGATTTATGATTTAATTGCGCCAAAATAGCATTCAATTGTTTTAGCTTCACCGGATGCAGTTTTTCAACAGAACTTGCTGACGTTTTGTAAAACAAAGCGTCCAAATTGATAGAATTTAATTGAATTTGTTGATGTTATAATTTAACATTTACCTGCACATATTTCTACAAACTATATTAACAAAATTATTTTTCATTTAATAATAGTTCCATTTATTTCGGAGAATACAGACAATTAATCCCACATGTAATTATAAATCGGAAAATTCACTTGGGAAGGGAAAAATTTCCATTCGAAATAATAATTATTAAAACGTATTTCATTTGTGTAAAGTATACGAATCCTCTTAAATATCTTTTCAATTTACCCTTCCCTATTAAGGAAATAGCATTTTATTTGCATTTGTGAAATACATCTCCGTTCGCTAAAATTTCCCTAGATGCAAGTAAATGTTCATTACTACGACGCGACGGGTACCAAAGTCGGTTATTTCAATTCACGCTAAATATGAAATAAATATAAAGCAATCAAATATTTGACGTTCATCATTTAAAACAATAATTGTCTTCGTATTCTGTGCCGAATCAAACCGTTTCTAGCGAATATAGCGTATGTAGGGCGCAACCTTTATTTAAATTTATAGATCTTCGTTTACTGGAGAGAGACGGAGTTAGAAAGTACTTTAAGTTTTGCATTAAAGGCTTTGCTGAAGTTAAATTGCCTCAAAGTATAAACAAAGGCGCTCGGTCATAACCCACTTCAATTGTGCGGTGGATTTACACGGCTTTGTGTTTGTGTCCTTTTGAAGGGGATGTCCTAGATTGCGTTTTCAGTGTGTATAAGCCGAATGTGTTTCTCCTTTTTGCAAGAAATTTCTATGACAAACGCTGGTACGTTTCACGAAATCAAAATTTCAATTTTCCTATCTGCGCAGAGTTCGCTGTGATTAGAAAAGGTAATTATATTCATTCCCAATTGTCATATCATCCGAACCTATCCCCGGCAAGGATATATTGACTGGCGGGGCTTAATAAAACGTCGATTGGGTTCAATGGGTCGTATCAATACGCCCGAATTGGTAGATTAAAAAGAATTCGACAATCCCGACAGCGAATGAAGGGGAGATGCTTAATGAATTTTTCGAAGGAGAAGATTATTATTTCGATATCGGAATTAAGTAGATGAAGGAATTGAACACCATATTCGGTACGAAACTAAAATTGCACAAGAATAAAATTAAGTAAGCAAGTTATCATGGAAGATCAGCCGAACGAAACACAAGCTAAATAATTTCAGTCAGAAGTTTTTCCATAAATTCATCATTTATTTCAGGATTAATGGATACTTGAACGAATATAATTCAATTTGCAAAAAAAACCGATTCGCTCCTGATTTTCATTGTTCACAGTTCAAGTGGTATTATATCTATTAGATTAGTAAACAATAAGGAGTCAAGTATTCCTCCTTATCTGAGTCCCTTTGTTGTTCTAAATCTTTCTGTCGGTTTTCCTCTCGTACGTACTACATTCTAGATATCTCTCTAAGAGGCCTCTAATTACTTCTGTTGCCCGAAGAATGGATGTTTGAAATAATAGTACCAGTTCGTAAAAGAGAAGACCTAACAAAATGCTGAACTTGGCGACAAATCACGTTACTAAACTCGACTTTCAAAATGCTATCATAATTAAAACATCAACGGTTGAAAATTACACAGAAGAAGCGATAGGAGAATATCAAAACGGCTTTAGAAAAGGTAAATCTATAATGGACGCAATACACACCCCCCATCAAGTAATAGAGAACTGTTGTGAGAGAATATTGAACTATAAATAGTGTTTGTTGATTTCAAACAAGCATTTAATAGGCCAAAGAGGTCTATGGTTTTGGAAGATGCGCAAAGGGTTGGTGAAAAACTAATTCGGTTAATCAAAATGACAATGTATAAGTCAAAATCGGCGGTGCGAACATCGGAGAGCGAAACATCACAGACACAGGTGTACAGAGGAGTAAGATAAGGGGATGGATTACCTGGGCGTGATTAGAGACTCCGGAATGTATGGTATCTTAATTGAAAAATTTGTGCACGTAATAGCGTATGCCGATGATAAAGCATTAATAGCGGAGGACATGAGATCATTAGAGACTGCAGTACTAGAAATCTAGAAAAGATCAACGAAGCCAAAACCAAATACATGAGAATTACTAGGAAAGAAGTGAAGAACAAGCCGTACGTAGAAATTCATAAATATAGATTTGAGGAAGGTACTTGGGGGTACTTGGGAACCATAATAAATAACAAAAACGATCGTACGGAAGAGATTGGACAAAGGATACGATCCGGATACAGCACATATGCCACAGTTAAACAGCTACTGAGAAATAAAAGAATTAATAGGCGTAGGAGATTGAAGATCTATAAAGCAATAATAAGACCAGTGGTAATATATGCGGCAGAGACTACACTGACAAAATGAAATCAATGAACAGTATTTATTACTCTTCTTTAATCAATATAATGAAAAAAAAAAGATTACATTAACGAATAAAGTTGTTATAGTAATGAAATGGTTTATCATTTATAAAACTTTAATTAAGGCGTTTATAAATACAATAAACTATCATTTATTAAATTTCTGGTACGTTGTATTTATATATGTATTCGTTAAATCAATGTAGGGTTTTAATAAATTGCAATGACTGTTATCAACTACTTCACTCTTACAAATATAGTTCGTATAGGGTACGTTCTTCATTACTTTGCAATTTGCGCCAAACACTAAACACAACCCTACCCTGAACTTCAGGACTACTTTCTACGCCGGTGCCTACGCTATTTTACGCGCTTCCCTACACATAATTCGGTGTGGAATTAATAAGATAGTTACGGTAATAATAATATACACAATTATATATCTGATACAGTCGCCCTACATCCCTTCATCCTTCAGTTTTGAATAGTGAATTATTGCGAGTTGTGAGACGGATTTTATAAAGTATCTAGTAAGTTCCAGTCTAACCTTACATTATTATTTACCTATTTATAAACTATTAAGAAAATGTTATGTTTTTTGGGTAATATCTAGAATAGCCCGGCTGCTCTGAAGATCGAAATGTTGGACTGGATGAGTGTAAAATGACTCCAAAATCACGAATAGTGTGAGAATTATATGTATATGTTTCGGCGTTTCAGTGTGCAAAATCATTTCACTGCCGGTTTTCAGTATTTGCTTCCGTAATTTGCAAGAACCTTGTAATAGTGATTAATTGAGAAAACATAATATTATAACTATTAAACTATTGATGCAATGTCGAGGAGGTTACGCCCGCGGCAGTGCACACAAAATTAATTATAGTATTATGTCTTCTCAAGTAATCACTCACAAAATTTTTGTAAATTACCAGAAGAAAGTCGAAACCGATAGTGCCATAATTATGCAGCACAAAAAAATAGGCGGTAAAACTTAACTTCATTTTACCAATATTGTCCTCTATTTGTTATACTTTTTAACATATATTATGCTTAATTTTATTTTTATTGTGTTTTTCTCCTTATACCTGATAAACGTTATAGTGCTAAAATTTAGGAAAACTAGATTTTTATTTAACAAATACCACTATAAGCAGCTATAGAAGCGAAAATATGTAATATGCACTACCTTAATATTCGTGTATTCACTGCCGCAATAATACAACACATTGATTTTGTGTTAATTAATTATACACAAAGCCTGAATACTTCTTTTTGTAGCCCAAGCTATTTTAGAGTTAAAAATTGAACTTATATTGGTAAGATAATAATAATTTTAAACTGTCGGGGAATCTGATTTAATCTAGCATAACTGTGCCTACTTTTATAATAATAATAAAAAGTAATTGATACAATTTACAATAATGATTTATTTATTGTACTGCAAACGGTGTGCTTTTCGCCACTGATGGGTACACACCTGTAAAAATAATGTTACCTGAACAGGCTGTTTAAAAGGAGACTTGGTTATCAGGTACCTTAGTATGCATTTGGTTACACTGGGATAGCCTGTACTCTCTTTTTAACAGGCCGCTTTTTCGGGCAACTTTATAATTACAGGTGTGTTACCCTCAGTGGCTACTTATAAACTCCTCATTATCTGATTTAGTCCTATTGTTTTGGTGGCATCAAATACGCCAGAGTTTCAAACGCCGGGTTAATATGATAACCAGCCTACATTAAGAGTAACGATTTCGTTAATCAACTCAACGTACGGTAAGCATAAACTCAATAAACTGAAGTTATTATTATTGATAATCACCAGTCATTAATTATAACGAATAGAATTACTAATATAATGAACTAATATGGTTAATATTTTTATAACATATTTTATTACATACATGAACGTATTTATTCGTTAATACAATGAACAGTGTTTCATTACCATTAATAAACGCGAACGTTGGACCAATTTTATGAAAAAAATTATCACGTTAACGTACTTTTTATCATATTTACGTACCTTTTTGGTTCAGTGTATATACCTCACACATAAGTTGTCTTAGAACGATTAAGAGTTTTCGGAAAGAAAACATTATCAGAAATATATATAAGCCAAAAAACATTAGTGGGATCTTGTCAGCAGATTAATGATCATATAAAATACAAGAAATACTGGCAGGTGAAGGTATAAGTAAGTAATAGAAACGCAAAGAATGAAATACGAGTTATGGACGCATAAATAGGAAAGGGAATCTTCAGTTATAGAAGGTTCACCAAAGACCAAATGTAAACCGGCCTAGAGGAAATCAAGACGGGAAGATCAAGTTGTGCAGGATTTGGAAGATGATGGCAGTAACTAGATGGAGGCAAAAAATAAAGGTAGAAGAGGAATGCGAACGATAACTGAAGAGGCAAAGAGAAATAACGACTTAGGAGGGAACGAGAACCCAATGGTGTGGATTGACCAACCATACCAATACAGAGGTCAAGAAGTTCCATGGAGCGGATTTCATTTCTTTTGGAATGTATAGCCTTATATACAGGGTGTATCAGATATAGAGGTAAATATAATAGTATGTAGCAGCTGTAATCACATACGATCAAAAAGTCTTACATGCACAGGGGTCTATCTGTAAGCATTAACGAGAAAAAAAATATTTGTAAATGCCGTGGGCTAAGCCGCACCTGTGCCCAACCTAACGCTCTCCCGAGTGATACCCCCACATACTACTATCATTCAGCATTACCGCTGTTAGTTTTGTGTGATCGCCGCTTGGAGTGCAAGCTACTTCGAACATTTTTATTCAAATTCTTCCCGTCTGAAAAAAACGATTTTTCAGGACCAAATTGATTCATATAAAGAAAATCGAAGCTTGATGCATCGACAAAAGCGCGGGAATGTTTAGATTCATTTTCGCGCGACATCATAGTAAAAAAGGCGTGTTTGCAAATTTCTTGTATCTACATTTATTTCTGTGTAATTCGATTCATTCATTTTGCGTTATTTGATTAAATAATGCAAAAGAAATAACTTAGATTCATGTGGTACCGTTATTAACAACTAACTTTCCGATTCGACAAAGCAAAAGAAAAATATTTACGTTTTTTGTAACTACTGAAGTCGCATATCCGGTGAACTCGAACGTCTTATCAGGATATTAAAAATAATACTTTGTAGACTTACGTAGAATGCTCTTAAACAATAAGGAATGTTTATTTATAAAAAGAAGAAATTTAAAATGCCTCAGTTTTGCTATTTTTACAAGGGCCTTTATTTATTTCAGAATGAGGTTAAAATGAACTTTCGGCATACCATAAGAATAATACTAAATGAGTGCAATGTATTTATACATAAAACCACGTTTAGCGGGTTGCTTAACATGACGTTTCCTTGCATCTGGCCCGACTAAAGAATTTTTGCTTTAAATTTCACTTTTTTTATTTTTTAATGTGAAATCCGGTTTCGGCGGGTTTGTGCTTTATATGTAGTGTAGTTAACACCCAAGCAAAATTTACTTTTTTATTTGATACACCCTGTATATATAATCCACCTGCAAGAGATCTCGAGTAAGTGATAGTGGACGAGTGATAAACATCTTGTATTTTCGTAGGGAAATAAAACTAAGCTTCCACTTTTATTATTTTTTAGTCATTAAACTTAGTTTACATTCCGATCCCAAAGTTTGAATAAAACCTTTTGGTTCATCTGTAGATCAATCATGTTTCCTTACAACAATTTATACAACATTTTTTGTTAACTGTCTGCTTTTACAAATTATATAGGGATTCCCTGCCCATGAAACACGCCGTCATTTTAGATACGTAATCATGTCGCTTTACCTGCTACAACAAGCAAACCGAGAAAATTAAAAGAAAAATTTCACGAAAAGCCTGAAATTGAGCAGCCAGGAGAAGCGAATGAAGCCATATTTCTGATGAAAAAAAAAAAGTAATAAAACAACAGAAACCTAAAATGAAATACCATCTCGGTATCCACCTCAGTAATATTAGTTCTGTAATATCCTATCCCATCGAGTTAATAACGGTAGAAATTAAAAAACTCAGCGCTATCGTCGAATATTCAAATCGAGAAAATCGCCGTCGCAACCTGCACTTCGAAAATTCCATTGTCTAGTTAATACGCGGTTGCCGTTATCGGAGAATCCCACTTCCCACCCCGGTTCGGTTCGGTACAGAATACGTATTCCACGACCGCGCTGCAACAGTTGCAGTTTTGTTCGGAGGTACCTAACAATGGGTCTGAAATTTAAATGTGAACCTGGCTAGGAGCAACTTCGATATTGGCCCGTAAAGTCGACACCGACCGGAAAAACTTTATCCCCTCGGCTATGAGCCGGAGTTTCAGGCAGGCTCTCAAGGTATATGAGAGGACGACATAGTTCTGCATAAACAAATAAAGTGGGAGCCGTCGCAACTTTGAAGTTGGAATCCTAAGCGAGTGGGTGAACATTGCCGGGAAACTTGTAAAAGTCGCCGTTCAACGGTCGTTCATAAAATTCCGTTTTCGGAAGTTGTTCCGACGTCCGGTTCCGGATGTGTTTGTCTGAGCGGTTGACTTGCCTAGAAATGTTAATTCCTTTATTCTACTTCATACGCATGTAGACGGGACAAGCTTAAATATGCCTGAACTGAAATTTGTGTTATACAGATATATAAATTATATAAATATAGATCTTTCGAGAAGCAAGAACCTCCTTTAGGCACTTTTCATTTTTATTGCGTCAATTTATTTTCAAACATTTTATGTTGAATAAATATTGTTATGGAACATACATGAGAAGAATCATAATTATTATTTTACATACACACCTGTTTGTAAATCCAGTATATATTTGAATGTTGTAATCAATTTCCGCCGTAGTCGTGTTAATTAGATGTATAAATTTATCGTCCGGTAACTGTATGATTAATATAGAATTTCCATGGTACCGACACTATTTCAAAGGAGTGGAGAGTCAATGCGGTTCATATTAAGTAAATGCGTTGGGGTCCATGAAGACGAGGTGGTTGTTGATAGAAAACCATCTTTGAAAATTGTTTTATTTCTCGTCAAGTCAAATCAATTAAATCATATTCCTGTAATATATCTGACATCGAAGGGGATTTTCTTTGTAAATCGATGTATCTACCGTCGGCATAAAAATATATAGTCAAGATTTTTCAACATTAGGAGAAATTTGGTGTATTAACATACCTTGGTACCTTTTCTCATGTGGAATCATATATGCCTCTGCTGTTTTGAGTATAATGATATATTGTGGATGCTTTGAAGGAGATTTTCCATGGGTTACCTGATATTGGCCTTGTATTTTTGGTATGGATCCTTTCCTGTGACACTTTTGGTTTGTCACTGCGATGAAGCTCCATTCTAAAGTATGTACTTTGGAGTGGATGCAAACTGATATTTGAAGTATTTATCCAAGAAATGTTTAATTTTTTGTGTAAATAAGTTTTTAACATTTCGAAAATTTTTAGGCTACTTTTCATATTTTAAATGATAGTTGAAATTGAAATTTTAATATGTTTAGGTGGTAGACTTGGTTGGTGTGTTTTATCTATATAATAGCGGGAATTTAAAAGTTATTTTGGAGAGTTTAAGAATGCATAATATACTGGACAGTATATATTTGATTTTAAACATTCCAAGATAATAATAATATTTTATTTTTCAAAATCACAAGAAAACAATAAAAAAATGAAACAAAGAAAAAACTTCTTACGAAACTAGGCGTTAGTAATATAACTTAAACATTTGCAAAAAAATCTACCAAACGTATAACAGTTTTATTTAATAAATAAGTTTTGACGAAATTTCTTAATTTCAGAAAATGACTCTATTTCTTTATAATTCATTTAAAAGTACATTGCAGCAGTCTACATCCACATGCAATTCAATACTTTGTTGAAATATTGCAGTTTTAGAGTGGTGGATAGTAATTGTCTAATCCAGTAGTAAAGTATGATTATTGATTACGAAAATTCATCAAAATTTGTATGTACAAACATAATGTTTTCAATATATAATAAATGTCATAAAATGTTATTATTTTATGTATTAAAAATTGGTTTGCAGGAATCATGTGCTTTACTCCGTATATTATTCGTAAAGCACGCTTTTTGAAGAATGAAATCTTCGTGCTGCATGGAAGCACCCCAGACAGGACCCATACTCAGTAGAATAAAATCTGAATAATAATCGTTTTCAATACTCATACTACAACTCTGTTTTAGATGATACAACAAAAATTTGTCCGTTTGCAAACTCTTACTAAGAAAGTCAACATGAAGGTTTTCCAAACTTATGCTAGTTTCAAAAATAAGGCCAAGTATTGTGTCATTACCTGGATATAGAGAAAGTGAGTAATTGTATGATGATATATTCTGATTTATGTTGTTTTTGCTTTCAATATTGGGTTTATTTTGTTGATTACGAATTTATTCCAAGAGGCCCAGTTATTACCCGAGATAAAGTATCTATTTTCCGAATCAATTCTATTCGGAAGATTCATTGATAATAGTAAAAACAAGTGGGCCCAAAACAGGTCCTTTAGTATACCAACTTCACCTTCTGTTAGTTTTGAGTTTACATTTTTACAAGCACCTTTGTGAACTGTGAAGAATTCTTATTGCTCTTATAAATATTTAATATATATTAATCAAAATGTGTAGGTTTGATATTCATACCGTTTTTATGAATATAAACGCAATTATAATGATGATTAAGATTAAACTATAAATTCAATATTTAACCCAGAATTAAAAGTCTATACTATTTATACAATTAATCATTTGGAGACACAACATGCTGCAGCTACCTGGGCAACATACCAAACTTATAAAAAATATATAAATATGACTACATTGGTTAAAAAGAGGAGAGATACTAGTGCGCAGATTTTGCAATGGTGATTTAGACATATCGAGCATAATCATAAGCTCATTACCATCTATGAAGTTGGGATTTACTTCTTGAAGCCATTAAACATAATAGAGTAGGTATCTGTAAAGAAAAGGCAGATTAAAGTATAAAGTTTTATTTGTTTAAAAAAATTATTCATGCTTTATACTTAGTTTTCATTTGTTGTGGTATTTATATATATTTTTTTTATTTTTCCTTCTTACTGTAACTAAATTAAAGTTTGATTTGATTCTTTTCTCTTTTCCTGTTTGTTTTTTTTTTTATTTGTAATCACAATGCAATAAACATCATTCTATTTTATTCAATACTTTAGAATACTCACGAAAAGTATAAACAATACTGGATAAATTACAATCATATTGAATTTCCGTGTCATCTGTGTACAATACCCTTAATTTAAACCAGTACCTGCTTCCTCTTGCACGTCCCAGTAACATAATGATGTGTCGGCGACCTGCTAATGGGAAATTATCAAAACATGCCAATGTCTCTGCGCTTTTTGTAGATAATGCACCAAATTTGCATCTCGTTTACCTGTGCTAGTATTTAATCTATATAAAATCGCTAACTAGGTTTATACAATAGCGAAATACGATGCTGTCGATATTCGTAATTCTACTACCTATAGGTTTTCTACAACGTATTTGCATTGAACTAATTCAACAATGTTGACTATTATAAGGTTGGTCGAATCCTACTTTTTGTCCGCTTACACTGCCGGTAAATTAATTATTCGAAACGGCGAACATTTAGTTCGTTCGGCACCATTGTAATTCTGCGTATCTCTGTGCTGTGTACTTTTTATTTAATTAATGCTAATCAATATAGCAGAATTGGGTCCTGATGACGTTCTATGTTCAATAGGTATTAATTAATGTTTTATGTAATTGCACATATAATCAGCTCAGAGGTATTATAACGGTATTATTATATACAAAATTGGTTTGTGTAGAAAATTTGTATTTACAGCGCGGAATTCTTTGACCGTTATATCACAAATGTCAGTTTGAAAAGAAAAAAAACATTTGAAGTCAATATTATGCATAAACTAAAGTTATTAATTTCAGTGTTTATAAAATGTTCACGTAAAAGCAATTTCACGTTTAGTTTTTTTTATATATATATTTTAGTTGCATTTTTGGTGTGTGTTTAAACAATTACAAGATAAATACGATGGTATTATCATTTTAACTCACTCTATTTACTAATGCAAATGTTATTTTTTTATTAATATTTTAGTGATGAATATTTTTGCATTGCAAAATTATTATAGTTATCTACAGCAGTTATTTTAATATAACATTCAAAATGACCGACAAAAGTGATAAAAGGAAGGTTTATCGTAGTAAATGCATGCAAATAATTCATAATTGCAAATGAATGCATTCGCTGAAGTTAAAATATTCAGTGAGTAAACCTATTGGTAAGGTCTTATATTTTTTTATTATATTTTATTTCATATTTGTTTTTTAAAAACCGAATAATAAATAAGCGAAGCTTATGGTTTGAGATGTTGTTTCTGTCAGCTATCCGTAATATTAAAAACTGCATATTTTAACATTTTCGGAACGTAAATAGCGACGACGTATTTTTTAAACTGATTAATGTACATGAATTTTATTCTTGATAACACCCATGAATGGCGAGGTCTGAAAAGTACAAATAGTTTATTGAGAGTAATTGCATGCAGCTACAAATAATTCGGAAGTACAGATATCTATATTTGGAATTGACAGAATTCTAATATTCTCTCATTCGAAGCATTTACTATAATAAGGCATTTTTAAGTATAAAAAAGTAAGCTTTGTTAATTGTTCTTATTGGTTTACGTTCGTTTACGCAACAATCTATATTATCGAATATCCGAAACGAACGGTTTTTGGCCACGAGCTAAGACTTCCAAAGTCATTTTTTAACACAGGAAGCCCTGAATAATTTAATTAATGCTCGTAATTTTTACGTAACGCAATTTATGCTATAACTTTTAATAACAAAATCTTCTTAGTTAGATCAATGCATATTACCATCAGTAATTATCACGAACCAGAAAAGTAACAAGATGTGAATTTCATGTTTGGTGGAGGCGTCCACTCGAATCAAAATCCTAGTTTTGATCCGTTTATGAAACGAGATTAAGTAGATAACCTGTAAACAACTTAAAGAAAGACACCCCAATTTCTCTTGTATGGGCAGAATTCGAAATTTTCAAGTAGCCTAGCTTAGAATCGCTAAAGTTACCAGACATCTCAGTGCACACCTTCTGGCTAATCTAACACCAGATTTTTGGCAACTATTTGGAGTCAGACGAAAATCCATTTTATATTGGAACCATTTTCCATTATTGAATTAAATAGAGTCCTAAACGATGTTAATGATTAACACCTGGCATAGACGATATTTCGTACGCTCTGCTGGCGAATTTACCTAACAACCATAAAGAAAATTTATGTCGGCTTATAATGGTATGTGTTAAACAACGAAAGGAGCCACGTCCTTAAAACGTACTGGTTGTTCCTATCTTGAAACCAAACAAAGATCCTTCAATTGTGAATTCTTATCGACCTATCGCTCTTATGTCCTGCATAACAAAAGTTTACGAACGAATGATAAAAAATAAACTGGACTGGTGGTTAGATACGAGAAAAATCCTACCCGCTCAACAATTTGGTTTCAGAAAACAGAGAGGTACTATAGATGCTCTAACAGGACTTATTTCAGACATTCAGATTGCCTTTACTCGAAACGAAACGGTTCGGGAGCATTTTCCTAGACATTGCTCGAGCCATTATAATGGACTGAATCTAGGTATACTAGAATCTAAATTAATCAATATTGGACTCCCGCAACAGGCGGCACGCAGAATAACAGATATCTACCGGAATATTAAGATATTTGTAAGATCAAGCAAAAATAAAAGAGTAGGGCCAAGATTAGCATCATATGGATTAGTACAGGGATCCACTTTAAGTCCTGTATTATTTAATATACAGTGAGGTCGTAAATGGTCCCCCCCCCCTGATAACTTTTGAATGGTATATAAGATAGAGCATGAAACAAAAACGAAAGTGAAATTAGAGATAATTTGCTGATTTTTTGCCTATAGAGATACGCACATGACTTCTGATGTAAAATAGAGGGCGTAGCTATCTTTAAATTTTAATAGAAGTAATTTCATTTAGAAGTCCATTTGGAAAGATATTTTATTACTTTTATGGCAATGCAAAAGTTATTTACGATTTTCGAAATTTTTACCAACTTACCCAAGATTAATAATTGGAGTACTTACGTTACTTTTTCTATAGCCCTCGTATAAATATTGTGGTTTATGTGACTTAGGAAGCGATTGCTGTCAAAATATGACAAATATTTTACAAATATGACGTTTTTACCAAAATTTAGGCAAAAGTGTCATATCTGTCAGTGTATGTGCATGTGTGTGGGGTATTCTATGTTACAGATTACTGTACATTAGCAGGGTTCTGTACACTATAGCCAAAAGCGAATTACGAGGGCCTATCGAAACAAAGTAACGTAAGTACCTCCAATAATTCATTAACCTTGGATAAGTTTGGCTAACAAAGTGAAAAATCGTAAACTGTGGTGCATTGCCATAAAAGTAATACGAAATCATCTTCCAACATGAGCTTCTAAATGAAAAATTACTTCCTAATTTAAAATTTTAAGCATAAGCCCTACACCTCTATTTTACATCAGAAGCCATGTGCGTATCTCTATAGGCAAAAAATCATAAATTATCTCTAATGTTCATTGGTTTGTGTTTCATTGCTCTATCTCATACCATTCAAAAGTTATCGGGCGGGGGGG
Source organism: Protaetia brevitarsis (assembly GCA_004143645.1). Taxonomy (NCBI): domain Eukaryota; kingdom Metazoa; phylum Arthropoda; class Insecta; order Coleoptera; family Scarabaeidae; genus Protaetia; species Protaetia brevitarsis. The sequence continues at coordinate 1,924,377 of RXPK01000063.1, forward strand.
GGGGGGGGGACCATTTACGACTCAACTGTATATACACTTGATTTTCCCACTATATCTTTAGTCCGAAGTTAACATCATTCAATACGCCGACGATTTTGTAACTTTATATCAGCGGAAAAGAACTTAAAGCAACTGAGTAGGGATCTTTTCTACAACAAGCCTACAAACAACAAAAAACTGTGGCTATTTCAGTTAATCACATTGGAGCTCTCAGTCAATAAGACCAATTGTGATGTTCTTCTCACCGCCTCTAAAAAAATACCTACTGATAATAAAAGCTCGCCAACTGCACTTTCGCTATACCGCAATACATTAAATATCTAGGCCTTAAATCTCGACAGCAAATTAAAATGGGATTTCATATAGATGCTGTGACTTCTAAATGTGAGAAAGCACTAATATAATAAGAATAATAAAACTAAAGTACGATGGGGTCAGATTTTTCAACTGCCATGAATGTGTACAAGGCGTATATCAGATCAGTGATTAGATTATGGAATGCACCACTATATAAGTAGAGCGCTTCGTCAAAAACCTACATAGACTGGATGTTATACAGAATAAAGCTCTCCGAATATGTTCGGTGCGATGAGATCCACTCAGTCAATGCCCCTACAAGTAGAAGCAATATGATCCAACTTTGACGCTGAGACGACAAATGCTTGCCGTAAAATATATCATAAAAACCAAAAAACGACGTATTGTCTTCATTTACGTGATATAGCAAACTCTCAGCATATTAGACCTGACCGAGTATATTGGCAAAAGAAAAAATCACCTTTACTATGTGAAGCATTTAGATATACAGTGAACTTCGATACACGTTTCTACAAAGCAGAGGAAAACTTACTTCGAATCTATAAAGCCATGTTTTATTGTATTTCCACCTTACATTGGACAAAAGGAGCATGATTTCCAACTTTATAAGCACATTTTACTACATTATCAGTTAGATTTAGTTGTTTTCACTGACGGCTCCAAATCTGATGCGGGATGCGGAGATGCTTTTTATGTTGTTAACAGGGGCATCTATAAATTATTCAAACTAGATTCAGATGCATCTATATTTACTGTAGAGGCTGTAGCAATACTGGAAGTATGACGGTATAGTGCAGAAACAAATTTCAAACGTATAGCCATCATGTCCGACTCTGCAAGTGTGTTACAATCACTCTGTCAGTATTCATCTACAAGAAAGAAAATGCATTGTATTGTCAACGATATTTTTCGTCTCGTCACTGAAATGCGCCGCAGGGAGATCTCTGTTACCTTCTTCTGGGTTAAGGGTCATTCTGAAATCTCCTCCAATGAAACGGTTGATACGCTCGCCAAGTTGCACTGAAGGATCTTTATACAAAGGCAGTCTTAGTGAGAAGGACATAATTAACATAATAAATAGAGACCTACTGTATCAAAACTGGGATATTCAGTGGAAAGCCGCCTATAATAAACGGATGACCCAATATGCTTACATTCACCCATCAGTATTTAGCAGACCTTGGTATGATACCCATGATAAAATATCAGATCATATGCATAGGTAGCAGAAAAATTTGACATGGTCAGTACCATCACACTTACACAAGCTTCAGATAATTGAGTCGCCAGGATGCCGGTGTGGGCACGAGGTGTGTGATCTTAACCACATTTTACTTAACTGTCCCTTACATAAAGATGCCATAAACTCTCTTATAAACCAACTGATGGGAGAGGGGGTTGAACATCCTACAAGTATAATAACGTTAATGTGCTATAATAATAAAGTTATTTACGATTTTATAATAAATGCACTTACCAAAATGAGCATACAAATATAGTGGTAAAGTAACTTCCATCCTAACTCAACCTCTGTGGGGACAACCTTTTTCCGTTGGTCGAATTCTTGTTGTTAAAACGTTAGTCATCCCGACAGGCCCCGGGATGTGAAGTGTGTGACCACGTCTTAGCCCTTCTAGTTACTTTAACCATCATAACAACATAGTATTATGCTAACTTACTTATTATATTACCAGTTAAATTCTATAGATTCTAATACCGTACATAATTCTAAATCATTGAGGCACATGGGCTATGATCCCAAGATGCTAAAAAACAAAAAAAAGAGTAGAATAACTAGTTCGCAATGAAAACCTAAAATTACTAGGTGAAATTTTCATCAATATATCGCAACTAAGAATCAATAAATTATTACGCGCAACAAAGTTATCCTGGAGACGGGTCTACGCGTCCGCAACGAAGTGTTTCTGTCGAATTAAATAATGAGTCCGGTTTCACATTGAGGATGCCCCACAAATCACTTGAACATTTCATTTGGTGCCCGGGAATACAATAGATCCAACACGTCGAACACGGAAATATAATGCGCGTTGCGGCGGTTGTTATTGGGATTCCATCGAAATATGAGATCGCTTAACTCAACAGGCTTCGCGCGAAATAAAAGATCCCATTATGCAGACGTCAGTATGCATTATTTATATGTGCGAATGCTTGTAATCGCGTTATGCGGCACATGTTCGCCTGATAATAGATTTTGTATTTAGTATTGGTGATAATAGGCGAAAAATGTACGGATGAGGGAGAATACGGCGGCAAACTAATAATACAAACAATATCGGCAGCGGGACACATTGCATTCAACCGATACCTATATCTAAAGTTCATTTACTATAACAGACGAGGTACGTTATTACTTGCAAATTCGGGCCATGCAATACCATATTATTAAAATAACCAACTAACATATAACTTATTCATGTTCAATTAATGATAGTATGTTGGTACCTAGTGCTTTTAAATTGCCATGCTTGTCACATCTCCCAATCTATTCTCACCAATTTAGTTATTGCTGTCAACTTCAAGGGTTATATTCTGCATTTGCAGTAAAGTGTGGGAATTTGCGTTTATACTTGGTATACATTTATTTAAAATAAATATAAATAACTAAACCATACCGAAACCATTGTGTAAACAATCTTATTAATAGTTTCGTTAATCGTGTATTGCGACCCAGAACGCGAGAACAACGGGTAATTACTCCCGTTAACTTTCGTGCGAGGAGTATAAAATCCATATATTTTTAATGTCATATTCTTTACAGTATTTCGTTTTTAGAGAGTAACGAGCACTATAAACATTAATGTTGCAAACATAAGCAAGATTTCATCCATGAGTAAACAAGGAATTACATCCACTAACCCAAAACGAAAATACATATGAAATAAATGTTGTAAAAATTGATTATTCTACTCATTGTCAATGTGCTATTGGAAACACAATTTATAACATGTACGAAAACAGTGAGTATATGCAAATATTGTTTACAGAAGTGGTTCTTTCACATACATTTTTCAGACTAACATAGCATATTAAACATTTTGAACAGTGCTCTTAAAGAAAAAGACATTGTCTATGGCTGAAACACATTGTTGTGGTAGATATTATTTGTTCTCAAAGAAAAGGAAGTTTGTTAGGAAACTATCGATGAAATATGGCAGATCGGAGGATGCATACAATTGTGTAAAGCGGATTGAAATAAATAGTATGGAAATTGACGTACTTGGTGTACAACATATTGGAAAACGAAATTCAGAAGTAGTAAATCAGAGAGATGGGTTTAGATAGAAAGAAACTTGCATACTAATCGTTACTGTGAATACTTTAAACGATAATGGTCCCGATTAAATTTATTATACTCACTTGTGCTTTTTTGTAAAATCCTGATTTTCAAAAAGAATCATCACTAATATTAACGGTAAATGTTATTTTTAAGAGTTTGTTTATTCATCTGCCAAAAGTGTTTGACAATTAAAGAACCTAACGGTTTGTTTACGTTTTGACGAACAGAAAATTGCAACACGGTCGGACGTCACAGCAACTGACTCACGTAGTACCTCGTCTGTTATAGTAAATGAAACTTTTACTACCAAATACCATAAAAAAAAGGCACAGGTATAGCCCTGTACCATTTTTTTTTAATTAGGTCCTTAAATGCTAAATGTGTGATCTGTAAAATAAAAATTAAAGGGTCGAAATTAAAAAAAAAAACGCTGGGACTAATATTGAGTTATTGGACCTTAAACAATACCAAATGGCCTCTTGTGGATTTAATTTCGCAAACGATGTATCAAACATCTTGTATATGGTAACTTAAAATCAGACTAACCACAAACGCAAAATTGCTCTATCTTACTAGCAAAAATTGTCCATTGTAAATTATTATTCAGTTCATAACATAATCGTTGTATTGGGTGTAATAATTACTAGAATTTATGTAACCGAAGAAATAGCTGCAAAAGACCACAAAATTGTTGATAAATTATAATATATATTAAGTGTATCTGAAATATGAGAAGTCGAAATATTTTCTAGCCGAATAAAAATATTTTTTTTCAATTACAAAAAATAATTCATTGTTTTTCCTCTTATACGACCGTTATCAAATAAATTGTTGAGATGAGAAATAGTTCTACTTCTTCATACTGCATTGCTACCATGTAATTTCAAAATTATCATGACTGAAACAAAATACAAAGTTACCAAAAGTAGAAAAAGTGAACCCAAGAGAGTAGGATAATGCACGAATATTATAGGTTAACAATACTATGGCTATTATTCAGTTCAAAGGCAAATGTAAAAACCGGGCGAAAAATAATAAAATCAGTTCTTCTGAAAAATATCGTTTTTTTTTTTTACATTTCGGTATTTTCTCTTAAACACTATTGGTGATCTCAATACCGTTCCATTTCCATTTGCCCAGCAATAATAGAAGGTGATTTGTAGTCTGGGACATTCTGAAGTATCTCCCAAATTCAAAAAAGACGAAAAAGAAGTTGATAAAGGAGAGAAAAAAATGTGTTAACTTTGGGAGTTTATCAAAAATTAATGACTAAATGCATTAAAAAAATCACACATTGGGAGTGCTCTGACAATGAATCGAATTTCTTCGTATAAATTCGTAATATTTTCGTATATCGGACGCTAGTACACAAAGAACAAAAAATTATTTGATGATTTTCACACTGTAAATTCCAATTTAAATTATTTAAATTGCATAGCCGATCTGCCGACATTATCATAACATCTGTATTTGATATATTTCAAATGTAGGATACGAACTCATCTCCTTCGGTAGTTCAGTTGGTAGACCAGCTTGTCCAGAAAACAAGAGAGCGTGAGTTCAAGTTCCACAGGAGGCAAGAAATTTTTTATAATAAAATTTGTCTTATTATTAACAGTGTTGGCATTAATTATCTAATGATTCAGACGATGAATTCCAATTTAAATTGCATAACCAGCCTGGCGGCATTATCATAACATCTGGAGTTAACATATTTCAAATCTATGATAGGACTCATCGCCTTCGAAGGCTTAGTTGGTAGAGCGGCTTGTCCGGCAAACAAGAGGGCGTGAGATCAAATTCCACACAAGGCAAAAAAAAAATTTATAATAAAATTTGCCTTATTACCAACAGTGTTAGCAGGAAAATTTTAATTATTTGATGAGTCACACTGTGAATTCCATTTTAAATCATTTAAATTGCATAATCGGCCTGCCGGCGTTATCATAACATCCGTAGTTAATATATTTCAAATCTATGATAGCACTCATCGCCTTCGGTAGCTCAGTTGGTAGAGCGGTTTGTCCGGAAAATAAGAAGGCGTGGGTTCAAATTCCACACGAAGCAAGTAATTTTTTACAATAAAATTTGCCTTATTATTAACACTATTGGCAGAAAAACGTTAATTATTTGATCTGTGAACTAGGTCCGCAGAAAACCTGAAGATGGCAATGCTTTGGCGGCGTCAATAACACCCTTAAAGCAAACACACACGTTACTGCTTGCGCACCTTGATCACCAGCACATATTTGAACTAACAAAACTGCAAAACACCCCAAACTGAAACATATCCTTCAAAACGCTTTTAATGACTATCTCTCATTTCATTTTGCAGATGTTGATATCACTTCTCTGCATAGAAATAGATCATTCTTCACTAACATAAATCTATCTATAAAAAATAATGTATTATTATAACTGATAAACGTATTGCTGTGTACTGATGGTACAAGCATAAATGCAAAGTGAAATTGAAAATGACAAAAAATGGAAATTTAAATTTACTAGCTCAGCGGATAAAAATAAAAGGGCGCAAAAGAACTCTAATAACCTCAAGGTTATTTTCAGAATTGAACTATTCATGAAAAATAAAATGTGGGCGTTTGAAAAATTGACTTTCTTTAAAACTGCAAAAATTGAAAAAGGTTTGATCTAAAATAAACGAACAGAAATTTTGAATGACGTAAACAATCATTAAATTTTATTTTTATAAAAAAAAGAGAAAAAAAAACATTTAGTTACAATTTGCGGAAAATTTAACCTTGGACTGAAAGTCCTGGACGAAAACAAAAACTGCATGAATCTACAATTACGAGAGGACAATTCAAAATCCTCTAAACAAACAAAAGACAGATTTGTTCTAGAAGAAAATTCTAATTCGCAAAAAATCCACGTGGTCTCAAAATTTCAACACACTAAATTTAAATTAAACGTGGATAAAACAAATGTAATTATATAATTGAAATTTAAACACAAGCACAAAGCTTCTTTTCACCTAAACCGAGGTGATTAACTAAAAAAAAACTAAATTGAAAACTACGAAACGGAAAATTAAACTCTTTAAACTAAAAAAAACAATTTCTTCTAAAACAAATTGCAATAACTGATCTTATATCCAATATGTGCACAATTAAACACAACAGCAATTATTAATTAAAAGAGTTCCTTGAAAGATGATAAATTATCAAAATAACGAACTACAAATTAAATGAAAATGAAATTATCAAAATGGCATCAAAGAAAATAAACACATATACTTATGCCGCATCGTTTAAGGAACTCTCTTTTAGAGGCCCAAACATCGCGTACAAATATAAAATAGATGCGTGGCAAAAGCAGCCGATAAAATGCAAAGATCATCTCTTGATATTACAAAATATACAATACTGAAGAAGGCAATATGTACAATAGAATAAAATTAATATACACAACTGAACAATAACATTAAATTTAACAAAAAATTCTATTAACAAAATCTTTTCAAAATAAAATATTAAAACTGTAGAAACTCTATCATTGCAGTGATAAAAATGAATTGGAATGAATAAAAATATAAATGTGAATTTTCGGAAACCCGGGTGCCATACCACAGCAGTATGTTGTAGCTCAAAACCTGATTTGCCATAAGCATCTTAAATGGACTACCGATAATTATAGTTTCTGTATAATTAAGATACTTGCATTCCAAAGATAAGCTTTTAATATTAAGATTACAATTGCACTGAACAAACATTTACACCTATCCAAGATTTATTTCATAAGAACTTCTAAAGAGAGTCCTGAATTTGCTCAAGAAACTCATCTACTCAATTCGTTCTTTCCTCATTTAATTTAAAGAACACCTCTCTTATTTAGTTTCAAGCGCATCCAGGGAAGTTTATTTAAATTTAAGGCGAGTGATACATGGAAGCTATTCTTCAGTGACATGGTTTCTGTCAACGAACAATAACTGAGTATGTGTACGTATTGTAGGTACATGTACACACTACACGTGTTGTTACGTGCGATACATACGCTATAACTACGAAGCAATGTTCGCTCGTTTTGTTGGATACAAATATTTTAGGAGAATAATTTACGACTGTGTAACTCTTCCCAGTGAATTTCCAATAAATTACGAACTGCACTATTGCAGAATCGTCCAAGATTTTATAATAGAATTTTAACAACAGTACTAACACTGTTAAGATTCTATCGAAAAATAATAGTACAACTCTTGCGTTGTAATACCTAACAGAATTGCTCAATAGCTCGATACGCATAACATATGTACGTTATTATAGCCTTGTTTATACTGCTTATGCATACAAACATAGTTACATAAAACGTAGCGCCGGCATTTATGTACGGCAAGATGTAAAGCAGTTGATAATAATTATATAGTTGTTATGCGCGGTTATATGCAAATATTATCGACCAACTAGCTTTTTATGTTCGTGTTTTATGTTCTTGTGCCACGCTTGAATTAATAATATGAATTTAAGTGCTTTTTATGCATGGCACCAACAAACGAGCTTGCATAATTCACTTGCTCTATTTATTAAATTAATATTTTTCAATAACCGAAGTTCTAAAGATGTTACATGATCTTTTTTTGTAGTTTATGCTATAAACCAAGTACGGGCAACCTTTGACATGTTGTGGGCCAAACTTTAGTGTGCAAATACGTTCGCGGGCCGCGTTTAAAAGTAGTGCATTGTAAAGTAGTGTTTTAAAGTAGTGTTCATAATTTTTAGCGATAGATATCAGACATGAAATAATATAATATAAAATATAATGCAATTAATTAAAATAAGAAAATGAAATGAAAAAAAATAGGTACAACATTATAATTAAATCGTGAAATTTGGAATTATTACAAACTACGAAAGTTAAATAGCGACAACGAAATCAATGAGACCCTTGAGCATGAATTTGGGGAAACTAATCCATCGATGTTTGGATGAATTCCACTGATACAAAGACGTAAAAGAACTGTTCGCATTTGAAGGGTGCACGGGAATAACGATCAAAGTCCATATTCATACATTAAGAGATAAATGAATTTTAAAGTTTGCAACTTAAGGGTTCAAAACAAAACTACATTATAGCAACTTTGATTTCTACGACCTACGACCGTTTTTTGAACAGTTTGAACGCGCATTATTATAATACTCAGAATTTCCTACAAAATGGCACCCTTATCTCATTTTCACAAAAAAATGGACTTTGATCGTTATTCCCGTGCACCCTTCATTTATAAGTACTGCCAAGCGCACAAATCAATCTTCTTGCGAATTTTCTAAGCTCCGGAAAGTGGTCCTTTTTTGTAGAAATCGCACAACTCCACGTCTTCAAATTTAGATTTTAGGAGTGAGTTTTCTTGAAGCTCGATCAACTTTATTTGCAAGTATATTGGAACATTTTGTACATTACTTTTTGTTGGAGTAGCTAATAAATTGAAACTGTCTTCCATGTTTTTAAAATCGCTAAGTCTGTTCGAAAATTGCTCCGACAGTAACTTGAGTTCTTCAGCATATTGAGCATATGCAGTATTTTCATACGCAGAGAGCGTGGTGAAATAGTAACTGTTACCAGACAGCAACTGTGCCTCCCACAAGCGGAGTTTGTTTTGAAACGCTTTCAAAAACGGCTGTACAAATCATTTACTAACTGTCCTTGTTTTTGAAGTTTCAAATTTAAATCATTCAAATAGCCTGTAAGGTCAACCAGAAATGCTAAGTCACATATCCATTTTGGGTCACTCAATTCAGATAGTGGTTTATCTTTTATTTGCATAAAATCTGCTATCTCATTTCTAAGCCCGTAAAACCGTTTCAGCATTCTTCCTTTGCTTAACCATCTGACTTCACAATAATATGTTACGCTGTCATATTCGGCTGATATTTCATCCAAAAACGCCTTGAACTGACGATGGTTAAGCCCTCGGGATCGAATAAAATTGATGGTTTTTACTACCACATTCATAACATTCTGGAGTCGAATGGACTTAGAACACAAGTTCTGTTGGTGAATAATGCAATGAAGGACTATCAAATCATCTTTTTGCACATTTAATTCAGTTGCTTTTTCATACAAAATTCCGATGAAACCTTTACGTAAGCCGACCATAGAAGGTGCACCATCTGTGCATACACCAACTAATTTTGACCATAGCAAACCAAAACTTGTGAATACCTTTTCAACTTCATTAAAATGTCCTCTCCTGTAGTGGTTCCTTTTAGCGGCTGTAAAGCAAGCAATTCCTCAGTAACAGTGAACTCTGTATCAACACCTCGAGTAAATATAGGCAGTTGAGCTGTGTCAGACAAATCGGTGCTGTCGTCTAATGTTATGGAAAATGATTCAAAACCAGCCATACGGTCAGTCAAAGTTGTTTTTATATCAGTAGCCATCATTTCTATACGTCGGGCAACAGTTCGTCTTGACAAACTATTTTTTTCAAATTCATTTTTCTTTTCAGAACACAAAACACTGCAAACTTATAACATACACTCCTTGATAAATTCTCCTTCGGCAAATGGTTTAATGACTTTGCCAATTTTGAACTAACTATAAAACTAGCTTTCACAACATTATGAAGTTGTGTTCTTTGTTTATGAAGCATTTGCTGCTGTTTTTCCAAATTTGCGGTAAGCTTCTGGATTTTGTCTTTTCTTATTTGTCCTGTCAGTGAGTACAGCATAGGATGCTTAGTTGAGTAATGCCTCTTTATATTGAATTCTTTCATCACTGAAATGGATTCATCACACAGCAAACAAATAGGCTTACCATTGTGCAAAAACTGGGACCCTCTGCATCTACTTTTCGTTTCTTTCCACCAGACATCATTTTCGTTCGATAAACTTAATAACAAATATAATTAGTAAGCACTCAAAATGCACACAAAGTCACAAAGCAAATTCACGGCACTAGCAGTTCGCTAGGATATCGCTTGTCGAAGTTATCACCTCGGTAGCTCAAATAGAACTGAACTAAAGTTGGGGCCATCCACCCGCTTATATAGGCAAAATGAAGGAATGATCTAGAATCGTCTAGTGTAGAACATTTGAGAAGCTATAATCTTTTGTTACGCCGCCAGTGAGGCGGCAAACATTAAAGGCTTTGGTGTTTGCCGCCTCACTCTTTGATGATCGCCGCCACTCGGCTTCCTCGCTCACTTGATTCCGCAGGAGCAAGCGGCAAACCCCATATCACTCGATCTTCCTCATTTGAAGTGAGTATGAGTAAGTAGTGTAATATTTTTTTTTAATTGGGTTTTTCAAAATGTCTTGCGGGCCGGATCAAATCTTACAGTGGGCCGGATCAGGCCCGCGGGCCGGTTGTTGCCCACATATGCTATAGACTATTTGGATTCTAGAACACGGTTTCAACTTTCAAATCCAAGTTGTGTTTTTTACACTCATAGAAATACCCAATTACACTGGGCTCCAAGAAATTTTACTAATTCAGAACAATATAAGTATATGGATAAAAATTCTAAACCGAAGACCAAATTAAGAATAAATCTACTACCCATTACGCAACGTTATTTCTCTAGAAGGAACATGTTTACAAGTGCTTTTCCACGGCCACTTGACCTGTCGAGATACTTATGGGGGTTCGGACAGTTTCGACAATGTATTTACGCTACGCCGTTTCCTCTTTGATAACTTGGAAAATATTGATCCAATCGTCTTAAAATTGTTATCATTATTTCAGAAGAGTTTCATAAATGATAGAAAAAAATTAAAATAATTTTCAAACTTTATTCAGAATTTCGTTTGCGCCTTTCCTCTAAAATCAAAAAATCTAAAGAAATTATAATTTGGTATATACAAAGTCCTGCAGCGGAACTCCGGTCTTTGATTGCTCATTGGCTATTAAAGTTAAACTTTCACATAATACATGGGAAAAATTAAAAATTAAAGAGCATATCTGAACAGACAAAGTCGCAAGCGATTGTTGAAAGAATGTCATCCATTCCTTAATGTATCTGGCCTAATGCTATTAAAAGCATTCGTTATGCGATTTCTCATATCTATATATAAGTTCTTTTATGTGCCCCCACAAATAAAAGTCCAGTTTAGTCAGGTCGAGAGATCTAGGTGGCCATTGCGTCGGCCCTCCACTTCCGATCCATTTGTTGGGAAACCTTTCATTTAAATGTTCCCTCCCAGCCAGCATGAAGTGAGCAGGTGCGTCATCGTGTTGCAACCATATCTTTTCCCGCTCAACAAGTACCACTTGTAGAAAGTTTGGTAATATGTTTTCTAAAAAATGGAGACACGCATCACCATTTAAATGGCTGTCAAAAAAGCAGGGGCTTTCTACTCGATCACCAATAATACCGCCCCATACATTTAAGGACCAACTGCACTGGTGAAATATTTGCTTTACTAAACATGGATGGTGATCAGAATAATAATGAAAATTATGGCGATTGAGGAATCTATTTTTATGGAAAGTCGTCCGTAAATTACACGTAGTTGAAGAAGTTGGGATTTTCGCAAACTTTATTTTGCGCCTACTTACAAAATTTCACTCGTTTTTCATAATCTGTTTCAAGAAGCTCTTGGTGAAGTTGAATGTGGTATGCGTGAAAGTGATTTTGTTTTGGAGTCCGTTGTGCAGATCTCTCACTGTTTCCTGTTTCCTCAGCAATTTCCTTTTGACTTGTTAGTTCCCATAACATGTTTCGTCTGTTTTTGGAAATGTGGTTTATCTTTCGCGTTGCCTAAAAGGTTTTTAAATGCGCTTCACGAGATAAAACCTATGTCTCAAATCTTTTTTTTTTTTTAATATTGCCTAATCCTTTGAAATCCTCTGAAATTCACAAACCTTTTGTCGCAGTTTTCTATTGAAATTGAGATCGTGACAGAATTCGAATTACATCTATGGAAGAGTAAATATTATAAATCACTACCTTTTAATGGGTTGCAATTCATTTGCAAATCTTGCCTTATTAAGTGGGAATTTTATTAGTCTGTTAATTAAAAAATCAGGTCCGGCCATTCTGTGCTGCCCACAGTGAAACGAATCAGCCATTCTGAATCAATTGGTATTGATTTCTTTTCTGCAGATGCTTTTTTTTTGTAATTTATCATTGCTTCTTATCACAAAGCTATCCAGGTAATGAAGTTGATTGTACCTCTGATAGTATATCGGCTCCTTAATTTAATTAATTAATCTTGTGACGAAATAGTTGTCTCAGTGGTGCCAAACATCGCAAAGATCAATCAAGTGCTAAGAAAATATTTTGTGTTTTTTTCAAGTTTCTTGTTGAACGGAGCAATGAACGGAGACAATATCATTTCCATCACCCTTCCTAGTGATTGCAGTATTTCGCATGGCGCGAAGTGAACGAATATTCTAGGTGGCTAACTACCCTATAGTTTTTGCGAAATCTTTGGGCGGTTTTTTATAATTTAAAATTAGTTTAGACGCTAAAGATAAAAAAAACGCTTTATCTCCAATTGTGTACTTATTCCCCTAACCATAATAAAGCCTTTCGCTAGGTCGTTGCTGCATTTGTATCGCTGCAGTTTTAATTTTTCTTGATATACGTGCTGCTGCGGTTTTGGACTCCGGTGACCCATACAACCCTTTTATCGCTGAAATATATTTTAAGTTGCATATTATGGTTGTTGCGATTTCTTTGTCTGTACAGCTGATTTTCAATTTACCGGGAATTTTCACAATTTTGTTTTGTTTTGAATAATTTCAGTTCAAGAGTTTATTGTATGATTTTAATTATGTAGTGTTAAGATTTTTTATTAATCCAGTCATTAAAATGTCTATTGTACGCTTGTGCTGATTTTATGCGTATTCTATTTAATATTGTCATTGTAATGTTCTACGTCTGCGTTGTACGAATTTTGAGAGAGTGATTTTTGTAGGTAAAAGAATTGTAGGGTTTTATGAAACACTTCCTTGTTCGACTATTGATGTAAGTAGACGTATTTCTTAAATAATTGTTGCCATTTTGTATTGAAAAATTTAACTTTCTTCTTTAATATAGTCAATCAAGGAATCATTATTGTAATAATTGTTAATGTATTGAAGTGTACACTTGGTAGATATAAGATTATTATTTTTTTGTTTAGGAAGATTTATTTTAGTTTTTTCTCTCATTTATATTTTGTAAGAGTTAATTTTTCTGTAAAACTATTTTGCTGTATCATTTTCATTTTTTTTCTATCACCTCGGTTGGGTGAGTAGAAGCATTTTTCTATCATTTAGTTTTTTCATTTTTGTAAATTTCTAGCATTTGTCCACGCTTAGATTATTTTATTTATTGAAACCACGTAGATAGAAATTCAAAGGTCTTGTATTTTGAATAATCTTCCTGAACAAATAAAATCTTTCGTTTTTGCTTTGCATAGGAAATAGCATTGTCCTATTTTAAATTAGAGTCTAGTGCAGTTTTTATTTTAGGCCAGAACCTTCAGTTCAGGGTTTTTTTTTCTGCACAATTGTATTTTAGCCCGTTTTGTTGAAATAAATTTATTGTTTAATGGCGTCGATGAGTTAAAGTTTTGTTCTTTTACTTTATATTAAACCTTTACAATTTTTCGTGTAATTAAGAAAGTCTGATTTCATTTACTCACAATTTACTTTTCGTGGTTAGATTAAAGTTTTAATTCGCGAGGGTAACTCTGGGATTAATAGTTTTTTTTGTTTAATTGAAAATCTTTTTCGTTGAGCTAGCTAATTTTTTTTCTTTTTTATTTGTAAATCATTTAAGCATCTTTTATTTATTTCAATTAATACACAGCAGTACGTACACAGTTTACTGATGATAAATGTTAGAGATTTTAATCAAATTTAAGAAATGAAAATTAAATTTAATAATTAAAGATATATAATATAAACCTGTATTTTATGAAATTATATCTCTTATAAAATTATTCATATCAAACCAAAGCAACGCGGTGGTTTCCCAAAATAGTCTTTGACAAAGGAGTCTAAACGTAACACGATATCAAAACACGAAATATTAACTTACATGACAGTTAGTCGAGCTAAAATACATTAACCGAGGCCAGACGCGACCAAAAATAAGTAAATCATTAGGCCTACTTTCTCACTCTGTCAACCCTTGTCAATTTCGAGTGCTTAACCAAATCCTTTCGACGTTCTAACGACGAAGCAGGTCACCACAGTCGATGCTGTGAAATGAGACATTTGTTAATCCCTCGCGACACTACTTAATAATACAGGAACATTAATTTTAAATCATTTAGCGGCAAATGTCGACTTGTTCTCTAAGAACATATTTTTTTTTCACACTTTAATGCTGAAGTAATTCCTTTCTCTGTAGTTGGTAGTAAACTGGTATAGCACCATAGTGAGCTCGTTACTTATGCCTGCGTTATCCAAGAAAATATTTTTTCCACGTCTGCGTATCGATTTTATACAAGGATACGTGTATCGTATATACGTAAATAAAGTTCTACATATGTATGAACATACCGTTCGTACATTCTTCGAAACATCCGCGATCCTCTCGAATCAGATTATATAAATTAAGACGTAATACATATACTATAATACATACATACATTCGTCTCGGAAGCGATTTTCCGCTAGAATGAAATCCGGTAAGAATTTCCGACATGAAAATCAACCTCCAGGGATCGGCTTCTGCTCATCTTACCGATTTCTGCAAATTTGAATTTAAATTATCCCCGTATCAAAGAAGAAGATGAACCCAGGTACGGCGACATAGAAGCGATCCTTTTCAAACGTGAAGACGTTGTTATTGTCGAAATTATTTGTTTAACATACCGATACGTTTCTGTTCCTACAAGATTACGCAATCTTGATGATCTCGCTCTCTTGGGTAATCTATCTCAGCATTCGCGCGCGCTCATTTCGTGTCACTTCTGAATCTTGTACTTGTAATTTGGTTAGTATGCCTGCTTGTTGAATTTACGTACAGGTTTTATGTGATTGGAACGGTTTTATATCGAGTTCGCGCTGAAATATGTACATTTATATACACTATAGTTGCGCGTACAGTGGAAAATCATTTTCTGCAGGCGGGTCGCTCGCGCAGATCTGTTATTTGGTTTTTGCACCCGAAAGGTGTATACAGTGAGCGCTGGAGGAAATTGATAAATAGGTTTTTATTACTAACTAATGCTAAAACTAGTGCTACAAGGAAAATTTGCCTGCATATAAATACTTACAACTTGTTAATTAATGTTTTATTCATTTCATTATATTGCCAGAAAGCATTCACTGCAGAACTGAAGCCCAAAAATATTTTGTTCTGATTTAGTAGTTATGATAGGTAACAAGATAATTGTACTCTACGATGTTTAGTTTAGGAAAGAAAAACAATAATTTTTGATATGCTTAAAATTGAAGATTCTCTTACAAATTATATACTTTCTACATAAATTATTATTTCAAAAAAAACGCAACGGTTTAGCCGATTTAAAACCTGAGAAAAACTAAACTCTTAATGTATTCATTGTAAAAACTTCGTTTTAAATATTTTCACATTTTAACATTTCACAACAACAAATCCACAAATCCAAAGTTGTAACGACGTTTCTTTCTATGTGTGATATTATCTTTAATTCTGATTTATCTTTAGCTCTTGTTAAAAGATAATCTGTCGTGCGCTTACCTTTCGCTCATGAACTTTATGAGTTACCCTTGTAACAGCGTCCTCGTACTTCTTGTTTCTTCGGTTGCGGCGCTGGCGAAGATCGCTGTCAGCTGTGCGATTGTAAATTGCGCGCGAAGATGTTTGTTTATGTCGCGTACTACTACGTCGTACAATTATTAAAATTAACCCTAAATGAAGTAGCTTCAGTGCGTGAGTGATTATCCAGGGTTCGGGCTTGTAGTACGCAACAAATATAATATATTTTAGTGAAACAAATACTTGGTTTTCGTAGTTTTATTCCCCAGATCAGCAACAACGACAAAAAGTGTATAAATGTATAGGTAAATACAGGTGAGTAAAAATCACGAACAATATTTAACATACAATACTAACAAATATAAATAACAATCAATCACGGCGAAACACTAGTTTTTGGCCAACGGAATTTTGGGTTTATTTGCCGAGAAGGCACGGGAAATAAATGTAGTAAATATATACATATATATTATATATCGGGGTTTTCGCTTAATTCCTGACGCTCAGCAGATTTAACGTTAAGAATGAAATATCGATAAATTTACGGCAGAATTGGTCTGCGATAAATTCCGTACTGACCATATACGGGGTGGGCAGTTTGAAAAGAAATATGAACGTGCAATAAATAAATAAAAGGGGCGATCTCGTGGCGTAAACAATTAATTCGCGGGGCGGAAGGGCTGTAAGCGTATCACTCCTAAGAACGACAGCAGAATACAGTCCTGCGGATTCGGTAAATGGTTATAATCGCATCACCCTTACGGACGACAGCATACTATAACCCTGCGAGAACGGGAAATAAACTGTAAACGCATCACTCCTAAGTAAGACAGCAGAGTACAGTCTTGCGGATTCGGTAAATGGCTATAATCGCATCACCCTTACGGACGACAGCATACTATAACCCTGCGAGAACGGGAAATAAACTGTAAACGCATCACTCCTAAGTAAGACAGCAGAGTACAGTCTTGCGGATTCGGTAAATGGCTATAATCGCATCACCCTTACGGACGACAGCATACTATAACCCTGCGAGAACGGGAAATAAACTGCAAACGCATCACTCCTAAGAACGACAGCAGAATACAGTCTTGCGGATTCGGTAAATGGCTATAAGCGCATCACCCTTACGGACGACAGCAGAATATGGCCAAGATAGGTTCGGGAATCAGCGGAGTCTACGGAGTCTGCCACGAATTTGGTTGATGCATGGTTTATATAGGCAAGCGGCGCTGGCGGGGATTCGAGCGTACAGCCAACACGGGCGCGTGGGGAAACAGCGTGCGTAGATACAATGTGCGCCGCGTGGAGGGGACGCGATACTCTAATAATTAAACTAAGACACTTGCCGGCGAAAACAAATTAACTAAATAAATGCGGGCTTAACGAGCGTATCAGGAAAAATTGATTAAATAAACTACAATTTATGATAAAGTAAATTGCTTACTCAAAATACATACTGAAGTCAATTTTTCTATGTAACGACACGTTACAAAGTAACGGACAAAACTTAGATCTTGATATGCATATTTTTTAACTCCTGGTTGCAAGTTTCTAATCCAAAAGCATGACTTTTTTTAAATAGCCCTACACTATATTTCTCTACACCAATCGATTTACCGTCAAAAAATACGTATAAATGTTAAAAACCGTTTTTAGCTGAAATAAATGGTTTAGGAGATATTGCAGAAAAACTGTCGCAGATAATCATAACTAGTACATGTGTCGATTCTAGGTGGCCATGATCAAACAGTGTGATGTAACAAATAAAAATATATACATCTGTCACATATAAGTGACAAATTCGAAGATTAATAGAGATCACGCAGAGACATAAATACTAAGGCATGTTTTAATATCAATAAAAATGTCACGGTTACAATTTTCAAATGAAGATTATTTAAATTTAATTATTACATATAGAGAATGTCATCGGATTATTAGTAGGACTTGGCGAGTTTTTGCCGAGAAATAGGGCAAAACCTACTAAGGACACTGTTAAGCGATTGCTCAAAAAATGCAAAGATTTTGGATCATTTACAAAAAATCCAACAAAATTGAAACCTTTAATGAACAACGACCTCACAGAAATCACTGTGCTAGCTTCTTTTAGGGCATATCCTACAAATTCGATACGGGAAGCAGAATAGCTCTAAGAATTCACAATTCACAGAGTTTAAAAGGGATATAAATGGTGCCCTTTTAAATTTATAGTGGGATTCTATGCACATCTGTAGGATCTATAACAACTTGCGTGTAAGTCTGTAATAATGTATTTTAGATGCTTAGATCTGCAGATAACTTTAGAGACACTATAGATGTGCATAGAATCCTACCTTTAATATAGTTTAACATATGGAACTATTGGATATTAGTCGTCGTATAGAATTCTGCGAGTGGTTTCTAGTTCAAACGCAAGAAGATGATATGTGTTTAAACAATATTGTTTGGATCGATGGAGCTAAATTCAGCAATAGGGGAAAATGTAATCAGCACAATTCGCGGAAGACCAAATCCGAGAATCATCGAGTAATTCGAGACAGAAATTTCCAAAACGCCTGGAGCTGCAACGTGTTTTGCGCTATAAAAAATGACAGAATCCCGTCCGTCTTCCTTTATGATGATAATTTCACTGGTGCGCTATATGACGAGATATTACGCAATGTTATTTTTCTATCGCTACATCTTCTACCGCAAGAATCTCAGAATACGTTGTACTAGATGGATGGCGCTCCACCCCATAATACTGACCGAATATAGCGTACCCTCGCACAAATATTCGAGAACAGATGGATGGCGAACAAAAGGCCCTTCAAATATCCTCCAAAATCTCCCGACTTAACGCCACTAGATTTCTTCTTGTGGGGTTATCTTAAAAATTCTGTTTACAAAGACCCAGTTACTACGAAAGAAGATATGTTTGGCAGAGTTAGAAAAACTATAAATGAATTAGATGCGGAATCAATTCAGCGCACAACGCACAAACAGTTACTATGGAGGATAACTACGTGCTTACAGCAAGGTGGTAGAACTTTTGAACAACATTTGTAAACAAATTAATATATTGGTCATTTATTGCTTGAATAAATATTTGTAAGTTTCTGTTACTTATTTTGTGTAGATAAGAAACAAGAGCAAGGTACTGATGCCATCGTCTATGGCATATTTATTTATTATAGGTGACAGTTATTGGCATTGTTCAATCATGGCCACTTAGAACGGACACATGTACTCGTGTGCTTTTTCTGCAATATCTCCTAAACCATTCAATTTTGCTAAAAACGGTTTTACCATTAATACGTATTTTTTGACGGTCAATCGATTGGCGCAGAGAAACTTAGGGATTGCTATTTAAAAAAACACTTATCACAAATTGAAGACCTTTTCTTTTGCCTCCTCTCTTCCTGCAGTCAGTTTAATATTTCTTAATTTCTTTGTTAGAAATAGAGACCCCATTTGGTGGATATTATTTACAATGAAAATGAAAAAAATTACACTGCACCAACTACAAGCAACTTAAAAGTTCGTGTACCACTGCATAATGCAAAATTATTTAAAAAAGGCGAATATCTTGTAAACCATAAAGATTAAGGGGCATGTATGTTAGATAAGCTTGACCTCAAAAACACAGAGTAGAATCTAAATTTGAAATAAAAATACTACCTTTCCATTTGAAATAACAAAGTTAGCAATTACTTCTGGTATAAGGGAACATTACCGGAAGTCGAAAATATTTTAGATAAACTAACATGCATCCACAGACTCACTACAAACATTTTTAATCTCGCATTTATTTGCTTTCCATAAACTTTTAATGGAAGCTCATCGTGACACATGTTGAACAGAATCGACAATGGAGCACAGTCTTGTTTTAAACCATGCTTGTAAGAGTCCTTACTTCGTTGCAAGAATAGACACGTGTTTGTGGCTATATCAGTGACTTATGTTCTGCGTAAAGCGTGCACACAAAAAAATAATTACTCAATTTGAATATAAGCGCATCACATTGAATATAACATAACTTCCTATATAAGCAAGAAGATGATGTATTTATATTGAGAATAAAATTTGTTCAGTTTTTCAAACCCATGAATTTGTTTGACGAAACAATTTTTTACTTCAAATGTAATCAGTATACCAAAATCATTATGAACATATAATATTTTCACCACAAGAATAATTATTTTAGATTTGAGTAAATAGATTTTCTCAACTGGAAACTATGATATTTATGCCTTAATAATTTATGTACATTTGATAGAAGTATATAAAAGTATTATTTGAAGTATTGCTATTATTTGCTTCCAAAATATAAGTATATTGAACTGATAATACTTACCTGCTTAATCTAAGCATTTCTACTATTCAAGGATAATAATTACCTACTAATTTTGTGTCTGTAACACCAAAAAGCCTCGGTAGGGGAAAATTAATAAATAAACAAATATTGTGTAATTAAATAAATTTACTGTCCTACTTTATAGTTTTACAGTATTTGGAAGAAGATAGCGTATCGGGGTACTCCAGGAGTGCGCACGGGATATGTATAGATGTTATGCGTATCCGTCGTTGCGATCGGTGTTCTCGGGATACTTC
Source organism: Protaetia brevitarsis (assembly GCA_004143645.1). Classification (NCBI taxonomy): domain Eukaryota; kingdom Metazoa; phylum Arthropoda; class Insecta; order Coleoptera; family Scarabaeidae; genus Protaetia; species Protaetia brevitarsis. The sequence goes on from RXPK01000063.1 coordinate 1,945,226, forward strand.
CCACTCAATGCCTGGGCCTGGTATCTAGTCGGCGTTCAATCAGTGCAATAATTTGCTGGTATTGCCTACTGAAAACTAATAACTAGTAAATACCTATATATGTTTGTTAATGTACACACCTACCATGTTTCATATATTATCGACACAATGGCGCTGACTCTAAATAATATTTCAAAGTTTTTTAACCAGTAATCCTTTAATATTCGATAACACATACGCATTTACCTTCGAATATTTTAATGGTAGCATCTGTGCATCAGCCCCATTCCACCCCATTCTCTAAGTAGCTGTGAAACGGCTGGGGGCATCCATTTAGATTTACTTACACTCAAAACCAACAACACTGTTCGCTGGTCAATCAAAACGTGACGGCAAGTAAAGCGTATGTATATGCAAAAACCCCTACACCCCTCTAAAAAAGAGGGAACCAATGACAAATAAGGTTTAGTGCAATAAATGGTGGGGTGAAATTCGTTTCAAATGTTTCAATATTATGGTAATTTCAATTTAATATTTCATGTTTTCAGTACAAAACATTTAATAATTTTATATAGTAATTCATTATACCAAACGTATAAGGGATTTTATTTTGAATCTACAGACTTTCTCACTATGATTGCATAGATTTATTCCTTACAGCAATAACAATGTTCATTTGGAGGAAGTATACTTCAATGCAAATATTTATACTATTTGTTCTAAGAGTATATTGTGTTTTCAGAGAATTTACTCTTATGTTCTAACCAACAAGATTTACTTCATTTAAATATATATTAAGTTTCGATTTTTGAATAAATAAAAATATTCAGATTGATAATAGATTTTTTTGTGTGTGGTAAACAACGAAAAAAAAAAAACGCTGGAGGTGGCTGGAAAGCCCCCGATTGGTTGTTTTAGGTGGGAATTGTATTTGGTAACTTTAAATTTAATCCCTGTTTTGATTTAAAGAAATAAATTTAATACCAACAACCATACTCCTTCTTAGCAAATAATTGACTTACGTTAAAGCGGATATTTCAACAAAATAATTTGTTTGCCTCAAACAACGTTTTTACTTGGTATTTGATTGAAGTAAGAATTCTTACGTTTGAATCAACAAAATATATTTTTTTTTGCGGCAATTAAATCGGTTTTTCCGTGTACCTTTCCAGATAAAATAATACTTGATTTATTATTTTGAGAGGAACAAAATATTCTTACATAAACAAAAAATAAATTAAACCTCTTATTAGATACCACTCTGTATATTTACCTAGAAATTTATTATTATAATTAACACAAACAACTTACACTAATTATAATTGCCATTCTCTTTATACAAGTAAACAAGAACATATAAAGTTTAGCCTGACATTTTCTAAAAGCTAATTGCCGTTCCACCCATGTTTCCACTTACGTTAGTGGACGTATAGCATCCCTTCTCGTAAACATTTCAGAGCAATGAGCGCCGCTAATTGTGTTTTCCGCTTAAACAGGTACTACAGGTTGTTGGACACGCGTGGATTCGTCTACGGGCCGCTTGGAACCTCTAGGTGCTTCTCAAGAGTTACGACTCGAACATGTACTCTATCAAGAGGCTGGGGAGTACCGTTGTGTAGCTCCCAGCAAAGACGCTCTCCGCCGTCTAGATTCGCTGAGGAACGCTCTATCTGTCGAGGTTGTTGTAACTGGTAAGTTCCATTTTATCTTTTCTCTCGCAAAAAAAAAGTGCTAATTTCCAAAATAAAAGAATCTAAATCATTTTATAAGGATATTTGTTTGTTCTATCAACTGTACAGTTGATAGGAGGATTAAATAATAACTAAGGGCCGTATTTCAGAAAAAAAAAATGCCTTTTCGTTATTTATTAAGGGAAATAATTTAACCTAGAATAGTTATGTTTGTCTGCTATGTAGGGAGAATTTATTTAGCCCTAGCAATTAGTTTCTCAGTTCTAAATGACATTTTTTTTTAATTTGATTGTAAAGATCATTGTACCTATCCAGCTTTAAGGAAAATTGATTAAAAATGTTGTTTCCAATCTTTTATGTAATTTATTATCTACTACGATATGTTTCGGTATATATTCCGACCATCGTCAGGCACTAATAACGTCAGTGTTCCTGCACTGTAAAAAATTACAGTAATTTTGCCATAATAAATCAGGAATATTACATGTAATAACGTTGTGAATTTACCACAATAAATCATGTAAATTTTGTTTTACATGTTTTTCTAGGATATTTAACATGGAAAAAGAAATTTCGGTAAAATTTATAGCCTTTTCATGTAAGTTTAAGATGTAACAAAAATTCAAAAGGAAAATACAGGGAAAAACATGTACAATTTTGTATTTACTCTCAAAATTTACTTAAAAGTGTAAAATTAACATTTTTTTTTGGGTATTTAGTGCACTTTAAAAGTAATTTTACTAGTGAACTATTAATTTTGCTGTAAAAATATGAGGATCTTTTATATTAATTTGTTTTTACTTGAATTTTCGGGTAAAACTATAGATATCATGGAAAATACGAAATTCATACGCCGCAATGTGATTGGTTATTGGATTATTTATCTGTGCGCGTAGGTAATTATATTCGTTTATCGAACTTATTATTGGCTCAATGATATCATGTACGTCACAAACAATCGTAGGTTTCGCGTAAGCGTGTTTGTTCTTGATCCCTGGTTGAGCGATTCAGTATGACCTATTAGGTGCTGTAAAAGAATTAGGTAAGTTGCTTGCTCTCTTTATAAAAATGCATATGAAAAGTACTTCAGTGTTCGGGTAAATATAGAGTTAATATAAATATTACATACGAATTTTACAGTACAATTTTTGAAAAACACATCAGCATGTGAAATTTACTATATGGTAAAAATTTTACCTTATGAAGCAAATTTACCTGTAAAATTGTAGGCAACTTTGTTACCAACGATTTTACATGTAATTTTACTGCAACTTTTTTTACAGTGTGGTTGGCAAAATCAAACTTCATTGGGTTTATCGTTGTAATGTAGGATTAATATTTAATTTTGATTACGAAATAGTTAAAATTGATTAAAGAATGATTAAGAACAATAGAAACGAAGATCAGAGATGATTAATTACGCACGTGTTTCTTAAGTGTGTGTGGTGATGAATGTCACTCATATATACAACCAATCATGGGCTCACACCCAAATTTAATGAAAATGTTCTTATGGTAGACAGCTGGTTCCATTGCACTCAAGAAACAAACCTTTTATAAAATTACCGGAAAATCGCGAGCAACTTTGTTAGCTGCTGTTATCTAATTCAACTTAACATTTAAACGTAATTTTAAACTGTCATGTTGTAATTTTGCAAACACAACTTCTTAATACACCATTATCTGTAACGGTAATCTGACATCTGCATCAGTTGATGTTATGTGATAATTTATCCTACATAATACAGATGGGTACCTCTATGCATTATAAACAAATATGTATTATAAATGTATACAAAAAGAAGTTAAGCTTACCGCAACAACTGGTGTAAGTTTGAGGAAAATAGTTTAACAAGCTAAAGATAATCTAACTATGATCGTGCAACTATTAAATTAAATTTCCTTTTTACGCCTTAATAAACGTAACCACCAGAATAATAACTTTCAGCTGCTGTATAGAGCTAATACATATCTGGGTCAAAACTCTATAGGCTAAAGCGGTCCATTAACGTTTACGACGACATAAATTGCTATTAAAAGGAATTTACCACCTACCACCAAGTAAAGTGTTGCTTTTATTTTACAACTCTTGTAACTTCAAATTAAATATTATATAATATATATTTGTTGTTGCTCGGTATACAGAGTAAACGCGCGCTTATGTGAACCAAATAAAACCGATGCTCTTCACATATTCAAATTGTTTACGTAATAGAAATTTTATTTGTTCAAATACTGTATATAAGTGTTTATACATATTTATATGAAATATGTATAGACATATTTCATATACATTTTCAATAAAAAACATACAACAATATGTATGTATGAATGTTTTTTTTGTATTACACAACATACAATTTTATAAATAAATGTTTTTTGGTTGTTTACATATCTCAGCGTTTCACATAAACCCTCTATTTGATGAACATCTTTGAGATATTAACAAAAAATCACTATACATATAAATTCTTCCGTCGAATAGTATTTAATAAAATACTTTTTTTTAAATAAAATATCATAAAGTAAATGCAAGTGAATGAGCTTGCGAAATACCATGATAAAGGCGGCCAGAACGCCAAATATGGCTTTATATTTGGTTGCTCCATATTGGCGTGCTAATAATTTTTCGAATCAAAATACAGAATGTTTTTGACTCACCTGGCCAAAGAATGCTACACCATTTGGTATGCGATGCTAATTCTACTTGGCAAAGTTCGGATGGCGAGAAGCAACATTGTTAGTTTTATATCTTATGGTCTCGGTTAACATTCGGTTGACTATACATTTAACAACATAGTAACAACAACAGATTGCAGGGGAGACTGGGCTGGTTGTAATAGAGGTAGGTAGTTATAGAGGCAACTGTGGCTAAACAGAGAACGTTATATTAACGTTGGGAAGTGGCAAATGACTGCCTGATGGCGGTGTGATCATTTGCCACTTCCTAACGTTAATATATCATTCTCTGATTAGCCACAGTTGCCGCTGAAACTACACTGTTGAAAATATTATCGGTGTTGACGCTAGTCAAATATTTTAGTGTTGATTTTCACAAACCTTGCTAGAGGAGTTGACTACGCGTGTTTAAGAACAGAAATTACTAGCATTTCGTGTGAATTCTTTGTTTGGATATGAGGATCTACTATTTTTCTAGATATTCAGAAGCGTTAACCAATCAAAATTTTTCCCTCGGATAGAAATATAGAAACTCCACCTAATCTAATACGGTATTGCATTATACGCACCACGTGCATTGCACGTGTATCTGTTTTCGGGTTTGTTTCTGCGTGTTAACATATCCAAACAAACCACCAAACGTCTACTGACCTGCAAAGTGTAACTTTGTGTTATTAAACGTTAATTCCAGTGTGCATAAAAAAAATTCTTAAAAATTCATCTTACACATACATCTATTTACGTAATTAGTTCAGATTTGAGTCAAATAAAATAAACATTCACTTGATTTTATAATGGTTCTCAAAAAATAATTTTAAAATCGGCACGTTTAATTGAAATCAAAACTTTTGAATGAGTGGTTCTGTATATTTATAATTGAGAAAACGTCTTAAAGATAGAATATTATAGCACTAAGAAATAGGAGTTGCATATTAAAAAGACGTCGTGTTTAGATCAAATAAAATGTGACTAGAAGTATTTTATAATTCCACGTGTCAGTTGGACAAAATAACCTCTTAGCAATAAATAGACAACACTTGACTATCTTTGCTCGTCAAATTTAAACTCGTATAGTTCTCGACAAAATAACACGAAAAGAGTGTGGACCTGTCCTGACTATAAATTAGTCAAAAAAGTGTTAAAAATTTCAACAGTGAACCTACCACTGTCACAACTAGCCCCAATCTCCCCTATACTGACTCTCTTGAATGCACCTGCTGCAGCAGTTCGCATTGTGCTACTTTAACGACTTAGTCTTAACCTAGTTGGGATATTTACGAAGTATGCTAGGTACTCTGTCGACCTCTTTACGGGTTGTCCCAATTAGTGTGCTCACCATTGAGATCTCGTAAACGGTGAGAAATAGAGGATTGATTAAAGGAGACAGGATATGCATGACATCAATGCCTACTTTTGCAAGCACGAAAAATTAAACAATTGAACCTTACGGGCGTTATAGGGGACTAAAACTAAAAATCGACAATTTAAATTTTGTCATCGAGCTCATTTATTGTAAAACATACTAAAATGATATCTTGACATTATGAAGGTACATTCACATTACGTAGAATTCAAATACGTTAGTGAAACTTATGTAACTCTTTGCTGTTTCGAGATTTTCACAGAAACTTTTATATTTTAAATAAACCGTAGCTGGGTTTGGTTGTTCTATAAAAAAGGGCATAATTTGCTGATTTCACCGATATATAATTTGTGGGATATATTTACAAAAATAGCAAAAAACACAATAAAATGTATGCAATTCTGTGTATATTTGTGTAGATGCTATGCATTCCAAATGACTGTGAATTAGTTGAACAATAAACAGTTATATCTGTAAAATTCGATTACAATAATTACAATTAAGTCACATATTTTTTTGGATTTACACCTATTTATTCTAGGAAGCGAAATGCATAGAGAAATTGCTAAAACGATATTAACACAGTTTATACATAATTATTTGCTATTAGTAAGATGTTTTGCTAGTACAAATTAAATGAAAATGCTCAAAAAGTTGTCCATGCTTATTGATCCATAACTGAGCGCTTTTTATTATTGAATTAACTACTTTTTCTAAAACAGGTACATCCAATTATTTGGCAAAATTCTCTTAATTGCAAGAACCACCAAATGACAGATATGCAGGATTGGAACACAATAATATTGTCCATCTTGTGAAAGGCAACTTTTTGGGAATGAGATCAGACCACGTAATTTCGACATATGCTTTTAACAGAAATGGCGATCAATCCAACTACAGAGACAGCTTTGGTGAATTGATCTGGTTTACACACGGAACAAAGATCGAAAAGGTGACTGAAGCTGGAATCTACAGCGGGGTGAGAAATACAATGATCACCCTTCCACTAGAAAAATATGCCGCGGTTCTTCAAGCAGAAGCGTACGGAATATTGCATTGTGCAACTGAAATCAATCAGAGGGCTTATGAGAAAATAAGCAGATCTATATTGCTACAGACAGCCAGGCGATGCTGAAGGCACTAGTGAACCCCAAGATATAATCAACACTGTTTTGGGAATGTATTCGAGAACTGAATAGCCTTACAGATCGCAATGAAGTCACTTTGCTGTGCTTCAGCAATCGAAGGAAACGAAAAATCCGATGAGTTAGCGAAAAAGGGATCATCTGCTTTATATATAGGCCCAGAAGCTGTTCTAGAAGTGTCTAAAAACGCAGAACGAGAACAGGTAAGAAGTTAAGTCCAAGAGAAACAAAAAGGCCACAGGAATGATATAACCAGGCAAACTCATGGTAAGACCTTTATTAAAGAATCATCAAAAAAGAAGGCTGAAGAGCTACTGCAGCATCGTAGTAGGTCTTCTAACAGGACACTGTACACTGTAAGGACACTTACAGAAAATTGGGATCAACACGGGAGATCCCAACTGCAGATTGTGTAATGAGAGGACAGAGAACACTTACCACATTCTGTGTGATTGCGAGGCTCTAGACGTAAGAAGACATTTTTTCGCAAGCCAAGAATGAACCAAGGGGATTGGTTGGATGAACCAGCCAGGGCCCTGTGGAGGATACTAGAATCCTGGAATGGCTGATGCAATTTATAATAATAATAATAACAATAATAATAATAATAATAATAGTGACTTTATTTCTCGTACGGCAACAAATAAATACAAACAGACTACAGATTCATGTACATTTGAGAAATTTGGCGGAGTTCAGACTGACTCTTAGAGGCGTCTGCTCTTCTACTCAATTTAATAGAAAAAAGAAATTGGAGGCTAAATTCAAAAAGCCAAGACGTTGCAATGTTTCCAAAGCCACCATGTCGGACGGCTCCTACAACAACAGAAAGGACCTTGACTTCATGGGTATTTTGCCTCATTTAACCGATCCTCTATCTCTTGCCCTTTACAGGATCCCAATGGTGATTACACTAACTGGGACGACCTCTATATTAAATTCTTAAGAGTATCAATACATTGTAAGTATAATAATTTCATGAAGTATGCCAATGAGCAATCTTATTCATGTGAAAGAAGTTTTTTCCAACTCGCTTCTCAATTTTCACTTTCTCTCTCCATTTTTTTTGGATTTCGTCACTATTCAATTCAAATTTTGGTGCAATAAAAACGTATCCTGAACAAATTTATAACTTAACTTCTATTGTAAAACAAATATCTTTTCAGAAAAAAAAAAAACCGAATGTTTGGCACAATTTTAGCGCTCTGAACTTTAAACAAGTCCAGAGCCAACCAACTATAGATACGCACATAGCGTGGTAGGCAACGATTTTGCAAAAGCGGGCACGGACAATACATAACGCGGCAATTCATCACGCAGATGTATGACTAGTGGACACTGAATGAAGATTTACTATCCTCGTCGCGTGTTTACCCAACCAAAGGTATCATTCTCATTATGAATTATAATTCAAATTAATTTACGGTCGGGAAGTCCGCACCCGAGCGAGCACGGGCGACCGAAGTGAGAACCGGAGATGTAAATAAACCGCCTACGGTCACCGCTGACGTACCGGAAGAACGCAGACGAGAAAAGACTGCGTTGCAGAGAATTGAAAATTAGCGTTCTTTTCCCTTACTACGCGGAAGCTCCGTTAAAAGTCGACGGCTTGCGGTAAACGAAGGCGCGTCCGACGTTGAGTAGTTTTCGAGTTAAGTGGGTCGGCAAACGGGGACGGCTGGATGGTAGTCGTCGGTATAACAGCGCATCTTGTGTTAATTACAATTCGGCTTTAATTTAGAAGATTTAAAAGACTTCTCCGGCGCTTTTCACCGACGAAATATGAAGTATCATTCGAGACAAAGATAGTTGAGATGTTAAAAGGAAATTTTAAATTACTTACAACCATCAGCAGAATATTTTTTTTCTGTGCAAATTGTAAGGATCACTTTACTTGAAAAAGTTTTTTTTTTTTTAATTATGAGGCGCGTCTCTCATTCACCTATCATACTACAAAGAGTACCTGCAATTATGAGTCGCGTTAATGAAACATCTTTCGAATCTGGATTATAATTAAAAATATCTTTTTAAATGTTTGTTTTAAATTTTGCATTCTCATGTAAGTGCAAGTTTTTGTTAGCCTTTTTAAGATACAATATATATCAACAAAGTGTATACTGTCACGCGCGTCTATTTGTATTGAATTATTATATATGATGATTATCTTAAGTAGTTAAACATAAAGCGCGCTTCATTGATTAACAATCGAAGTTTCTAGTGCGAATGTACTAGAACGATCGGGAAAGATAGGTGTTACAGCTTTTGCGCATGTGCACCCGCTTCTCGCCTTATGTGTAGGCAACCCCCTTCTCGCCTTCAAAGCGGGTTGCTCAAGGACGCGGATTTATCCTGGGATGTGAGAGTTTTTTGTTATTATTGATTATTATTATTTTTGACATTAAAAACGTGTTTTGTAAAAGTTACTCAATATAATTTCTATGTGATTGAGCCTATTATTCTAAAACAAGAAGAAAGGTAATACGAATGCATAAAGTTCGTAGAACATAAATTTTGGTCCTTCGAGCCGGATACAAGAAAATAACCTTAATTTTGTACAACTTGGAGCCGAGACGATGCCATCTTAACCATCTTAAATACTACGGTCAGTGCGATCCTTTTGTCCCACCCATTCCTTATTCCTACATTCATTCGATTTATTGCAAATCAATTACATACTCCTAAACTATCACTTATACTCTTTGTGCATGCTATTTTTGCGTCACAATTGTTGTAAAATCTGTAAGAAATTGACTTAATTTACTTGCCAAATACTACTTATTATATTTACGCATTTACGGAAGCTAAACCATGGCTGCTGAACTCAGACAAATTAAAGCTAGACGGGCAAACATAAAAAGCCAATTAACTCGTTTCGAGAATTATTGCAATAAAGCACTGGTAGTAGAAAACCCTGACTTGGTTCAATTACAATCTAGATTAGATAAAATAGATTCATTACTTGACGAGTTTTACGTTATTCAATCGCAAATAGAAATATTATCGACAGAAGAGGATATCGAACCGATATCGGATGATGTTGAGCGCGGTAACTTCGAGGATAACTTCTTCAAAATTACTAGCAATGTCAAACACTTTATTTCTAATAGGCTTTCTCAATCTAATGGAAATTCACAAACATTAAATTCAAATTCGAACATTCTGCATAACATTTCCGATATAAATCGCATAAAGTTGCCTACACTAAATTTACCGGTTTTTGACGGAGCATATAATGATTGGTTGTTTTTTAAGAACACATTCATGTCAGTCATACACAATAATACCGAAATAAATAACATTCAGAAATTTCACTATTTAAGGCTTTCTCTAAAAGGAGAAGCCGCCGAAGTAATAAATTCTTTGGAAATCTCCGAATCAAACTATGAAATCGCCTGGTGTTGCTTAATAGAAAGATATGAAAACAAACCGCTGTTAATATCTAATCATGTTAAAGCATTGTTTAATTTAACCTCTAACAATAAAGAATCTCACCTACATTTGAGACAGTTGGTCGATGGAATGTCGCGGCACTTGCGTGCATTAAAGGTACTTGGCGAACCTATAGAACATTGGGATACACTCATAATACATTTAATTTCTACAAAATTAGACAATGTAACAAGACGTGAATGGGAAGCTAAGATTGCAACGAAACAAGCACAAACGTTTATTGAATTCGAGAAATTTCTAAAAGAAAAATGCCGCTTATTAGAAACCTTAGAAATCAATAAGCCAATTCAAAAGGATTTTAATGTCAGTTCTAATGCTCATTTTAAATCTAAAAATGTAAAAGCTTATACATCAACCAATAATCTCTCCTGTGTAATTTGCAATGAAAAACATAATGTATACAGTTGCAAAAAATTCGCTGCTCTCGACTCAAACGCTAGGTATGAAGAAGCAAAACGATTAAAGCTTTGCATAAATTGCTTGCGTAAAAATCATACTACTAAAGACTGCACTGCTAGCAAATGTCGAAAATGCGACAAAATGCATAATACTTTGTTGCATTTTGACAATAAGCGCTCTAATTTAAAACAGGATGCAACCCCAAATTTTGAAATTAAGACACAACTTCCGGAAAGGGCAAAAACACCTGATTTTCAGAGTCCATCAAACTCTTTATGCTCTGCTAACGGAAGAACCTGTATTTTACTTTCCACAGTCATGATTAATATACGGGATTCTGATGGTAACGTTCACACTTGTAGAGCACTTTTGGACAATGGCTCACAGAGCAACTTTATCACTAAACATTTATGCTCCAAACTCAATTTAAAAGCTAAAAGAACAACCATGCTTGTCCACGGAATAAATCAAACTTCATCTGACGTAAATTCCTTGGTTCAAGTTGAAATACAATCTCGCTTAAACGCTTTCACCACTTCATTGTCGTGTTTGGTTTTGGACAATATAACAGCCAGCGTTCCATGCTCATCTTTCGATGCACGACATTTAAACATTCCTCACAATATAATATTGGCCGATCCCGGTTTCAATGAAAGCTCATCCATTGATCTCCTTATTGGTGCAGGTACCTTCTGGGATCTATTATGCGCAGGACAAATTAAACTTGGTCGAAATTTGCCTACTTTACAGAAAACTCAGCTGGGATGGATTATTTCTGGTCCTCTGTATTATAACAATCACATTCATTCAAACACTAATTGCAATCTTTGTACGGAAAATCTAAATTTTAATCTTGAGAAATTCTGGAACCTCGAAGAATGTCCCAAAAATAAACCCTTATCTTCTGAAGAGCTTCTTTGTGAAGAACACTTCAAAGAACATACATTCAGAAACAGTGATGGTCGCTTTGTAGTCACTTTACCTTTAAAATGCTCCGTATCTAAATTAGGTAGCTCTAAAGAAACGGCAGAAAAAAAGATTCTATGCCCTAGAACGTAAACTCTCGAAAAATTCTGAGATTAAACAGGAATATCATAATTTCATAAACGAATATATCCAACTTGGTCACATGACTAAAGCTCCTGAACCTAATACTGATGCTGGTTTCTTCCTTCCGCATCACTGTGTCTTAAAGGAATCTAGCACGACAACAAGGTTGCGTGTGGTCTTTGACGGTTCCGCAAAGACATCCTCTGGCTGTTCGCTTAACGACATTTTGATGGTTGGTCCAACTGTTCAAAATGATTTATTCTCTATTTTAATCAGATTCAGAAAGCACAACTTTGTATTGTCCGGTGATATAGGCAAAATGTATAGACAGGTACTTGTGATAGAGCATCAACGGTCTTTACAAAGAATACTATGGAGAGAAAGCAACACAGAACCATTGTCAGTATTCGAACTCAACACTGTCACGTACGGGACTGCATCTGCTGCCTTTTTAGCCATTCGTTGTCTTTGGGAAATTGGTAACCAAATTCAAGATTCAAATCCTATTCTCAGTTCTATAATACACAATGACTTTTATGTTGATGATCTTTTAACTGGCGCTTCTACTCAGGAAGAAATATCTAATATAAAATTTATTTTAGCAGAAATCCTTTTATCTTATGGCTTTGAACTTAGAAAGTGGTCTTCAAATGCTCCAAATATGGATTCCGTTCACGCATCCGAACCTGTCGTCGATATAAGTCGTCATGAACAAACTAAAATTCTTGGTCTATTATGGAATTATTCTTCAGACATTCTGACATATTCTATAAAGATTATTAATCAATCCAAACGAGTCACTAAAAGATCAATATTAAGTGCTATATCCCAAATCTTTGATCCGCTAGGTTTATTGGCCCCGGTCATCATAAACGCCAAATTAATACTCCAAAGGTTGTGGCAATTGCACGTTTCTTGGGATGAATCTATACCTCTCAACTTGCATACGCACTGGGTTTCCTTTAGAAACGAGCTTGAAAGCCTTAACGCCATAACTATTCCTAGGAGAGCTGTTTGCCAAACATCCTATTCAATTAGAACTCCACGCTTTCGCCGACGCTTCTGAAGGTGGCATATGGAGCCTGCATATATCTCAGATCTACAGACCAGATGGACACAGTCAAGCTCACTTGTTGTGCGCAAAAACTAAGTGGCACCACTGAAGGTCGTAACAATCCCACGTCTGGAATTGTGCGCTGCAGTGTTGTTGACAGAATTGATGGATAAATTAAATCTTCATTACAACAAAAGCTCCATAACTTGATGTACTGGTCGGACTCTACTGTAACATTATCTTGGATAAATTCCTCCCCTCATCTCTGGAAGGTATTTGTTGCGCATCGTGTCGCACAGATACAAAGCTTGTCTAATTCGCAACAGTGGAAATATATAAATACTAAAGAGAATCCTGCTGATAGTCTATCTAGGGGTACTTCTGCAACAGATTTACTTGGTTCTGAGCTTTGGTGGCATGGTCCTCCTTGGCTTTCCCAGCCTCATTCTTGTTGGCCTACGGAGGATCATGAAACACTGTCTCATTCTAATCTTCCCGAATTCAAACCTAAAGCGCTAACAGTAATCAGCTCAAATCAAACGTCATTTGACATTTTCCCTATGTTGAATAAATACTCGACACTACAGAAACTTCAACGTGTTTTTGGTTATGTTCTACGTTATATTAATAATCTTAAACCGAAAACCTCTAAGAGCAACGGCCCTCTAAAACCTGCCGAGCTAGAAGAGTCGTTAAAGGTATTGACTCGCATTGTACAAAATCAGTGCTTCGCTTTAGAGATATCCGAAATTAGAAAAACCTGTCAAGTTAGCTCAAAGAGTCGACTTCTACATCTAAATCCTTTTCTGGATAATTGCGGTATTTTGAGAGTCGGTGGTAGGCTCAAGAATTCAGACTTTGACTTTGAAAAGAAGCATCCTGCTTTGTTGCCAAAGGGTCATTGGTTTGTAATTCTCATCGCAAAGCACGAACATGAACGCCTTTTGCACGCAAATCCACAGCATCTTTTGGCATCAATCAGAGAACGGTACTGGCCATTATCGGGTCGCAACTTAGTGCGCAAGATAGTGCATGATTGTATTCGATGCACCAGATTCAACGCTAATGAATTACACTACTTAATGGGTGATCTTCCAAAGGATCGATTAACCCCTTCGCGTCCTTTCTTGTCGTAGGCGTCGACTACGCAGTCCTTTCTCAATGAAAGATCGTAAAACACGAAATTATAAAATAACCAAGTCATATTGTCTTTTGTATGTTTTTCTACAAAGCTGTACATTTAGAGGCCGTGAGCGATTTGACTACTGAGTCATTTTTAGCCGCATTAAGGCGATTCGTCGCAAGACGCGGCAAATGCCAAAAAATATATTCCGACCGCGGCACTAATTTCGTAGGCGCTAACTCGCAACTAAAAGCATTTTTTAAATCTCATGAAACCAGATTGTAACTGAACTTGGTCAGGAGGGTATAGCTTGGAAATTTATACCGCCGCGTTCTCCTCACTTTGGAGGATTATGGGAGGCTGCTGTAAAGGCCACAAAGTACCATTTGCGCCGCGTTCTTAGCAATACACCATTAACCTTTGAAGAATTTGCAACCATTTTGACGCAAGTTGAAGCATGCTTAAATTCTCGCCCTCTATCCCATATCCATGACCAAACGATCCCGCTCCTTTGACCCCCGCCACTTCATCATAGGTGACACCTTGACTGGTGCACCTGATCAAGACTGGAGAATTACCGCAATAACTCCAATAAAGCGATTCCAACAAATTCAACAAATGCTACAGCATTTCTGTGCCCGTTGGACGAAGGAATACGTATGTCAGCTCCAAGCTCGTATGAAGTGGAAATCAAATCACAAGCAGTTGCTGAAACCCGATGTGCTAGTTCTCGTGAAGGAAGATGGCTTGCCTCCGCTAAAATGGCTTGTGGGACGAGTAATTGAAGTCTTTCCTGGTAGGGACGGCATAATTCGCACCGTAATGGTCAAAACTTCTAATGGAATATATAAGCGACCCGCTGTGAAGTTAGTCACTTTACCTGGCCATGATGAGGAACTATGACCTTGAAACCCTACAGGCTTTCAACGGGGGGAGTTATGTTACAGCTTTTGCGCATGTGCACCCGCTTCTCGCCTTATGTGTAGGCAACCCCCTTCTCGCCTTCAAAGCGGGTTGCTCAAGGAGGCGGATTTATCCTGGGATGTGAGAGTTTTTTGTTATTATTGATTATTATTATTTTTGACATTAAAAACGTGTTTTGTAAAAGTTACTCAATATAATTTCTATGTGATTGAGCCTATTATTCTAAAACAAGAAGAAAGGTAATACGAATGCATAAAGTTCGTAGAACAATAGGTATTGCCATAAATCACATTCAGGACAAAAGTGGCTTTCATTTGGATTAAAATTTTAATCAATTAAACGCAATAAATAGTTATTTGTATCACTAAGTCAGGCACTACAGTTTCGCGAGTATGAGTGCGATTTGGCCCACAAGTACAAATACTCATGAAAAAGTTTCTATGCGTATGATACACATTATTTTTTGGTCCGACAAATATTAATTTTGGATTGAAAATAGGAAAGAAATTTTGACGCTGAGAAGTAAATGGTACAGATTGGCGCACGTACTGCTGTGTACTGATTGTAATAAATGAACTTGCAAAATGAATTTAACAATGAAAAAGGAAAATTAAATTAGCTAGCTCAACGGATAAAATTTTAATGGACGCAAAAGAACTATTTACCTCAGAGTTACCCTCGCGAATTACATCTTAAACCTAACCACGAAAAGTAAATTGTGAGTGAAAGAAAACTGACTTACTTAATTACCCGTAAAATTGAAAAGGTTCAAGATATAATATTTTTTTTTAACCCAACGAAGATAATTAACAAACAAATTTATTATTCAAAATAGGTTTAATTACAAAGGTGCAGCAAAAAAAACCGTGAACTGAAGGTTTGGCCTAAAATAAAAACTGCACTTGATTCTAAATTACAATAGGACTATGCTATTCCCTATGCAAAGCAAAAGATTTGTTTGTTCAGGAAGATTTTCAAAATCTTACAAATATCAATCCACGTGGTTTCAATAAATTAAATTAAGCGTAGACAACTTCAAGAAAATTACTAAAAATAACTAAAATGTAAGTACAAAGCTACTATACTTACCCAAAACGAGGTGATTGATAATTAAAAATTAATCAGCAAAATTGAAAAACGGAAAAATTAACGCTTTAAACTATAATGAGAAAATTATCTAAAAAATATCTTCTCGAACAAAAAAAAATAATTGATCTTATATCTATATAGTGCACACTTTAATATATTAACAATTATTACGAAAAGAATTCCTTGATTGGCTATATTTTTAACAGAAATCAAATCTCAATATCAAATGAATTACAGAATGACAACAATGATTTACAAAAATACGTCTACTCACGTTAATAGTCGAACAAGGAACTCCCTGACAAAACTTTACAACCGTAATTCTTACAAAAACGTACAACGCAAACGCACAATTCACCGACAAAATCTAGTATTATAAGCATTGAATAGAATAGGCGTTAAAACATGAGCAACCAATAGACATTTAAATGAATGGAATTAAATGAAAAGAAAACTTAACACTAAATTAATTAAATCGAATAATAAACTCGTTAACGTAATCTAAACAAAATAAAATCTAAATTTGTGAAAATTCTCGGCACATTGAATACCGAACGAACGGAGTAATCGTGACAACAGAACTATGCAACTCAAAATACACACAGCGGTAATGCGTAGCCTAAACTACAGCAGTACGTAAGTGCAATTGAGATACAAGCACAATAAGTAGCGTCACTGTCATATTTATACGTTAATTTTTGAGACTTCGAATCGATGACCTTAGGTTTCCTTTTGGCGGGAAATTCAAATTATCTGTATTGCGTAATATACAAAAGTTTTATAAAATATTAGTGCATTTTTGTATGAGTGATGTGGGAATGATATAGTTGAAAGCAGAATGTGTCTTAAAATTAAATTCTCATTGAATCAAACGCAAACACTTTTGATCTAGCACCGTTTGCGAACGATTGGATCAATCTAATTGTTCTTTTTGAAAACGCCTAATGTTATACTAGAAATACAATTTGCACATTTCTGACGTGTATTACCTCATTAAGATAAAGCAAAACCATCACAAGTACGCAAGCGTTAGGGTAATTTTCTATCAAAATATAAGCATCCACTGCGAAGTATATTATAGGTTTGTTCGAACATGTAGTTCGCGAACGGTTTTGTGATCACGTGAACCAATCAGAGAATAGATTGGAGTTCGCGGGAACTGGAATGCGTTGCTTGATTGGTTTACATGATTGTGAACCAACTGAACTGCATGTTCGAACAAACCTTATATTATCTATGAAGTACTTACCAAATATGTTTACTATGTTTACTAATTGTGGAAAACTCCAATCGATTAACATTTTAATTTAATATTGCAGACAATAACACTATTATCTATATAATCCACCCTTTTATGCAGGATTTCAGCAATGGAGTATATTAACATTTATTTCCATTGAATCCATTGATCCTTATTATAGATATTTTAAAATCTGATTATTTTATTATTAATAAACAACACATTATCCTTTTGACAATAATTATTTTAGTAATTAATATAAAGGAATTTATAATCTAATTTCTACAATCTATTTTTCTCAGTGCAGGATTCAACAATGCTTTAAGAAATGTCGAAGATGTCGGCGGACATGATTATTACGTGTAGTTAAACCAATACCCTTCCTAACATTAGTGGGACTTTTTACACTAATATTATCCGCCATCTTCGAAGAACATTGTGGAAGAAAAAATAAATGTGGTTTTTATAAGCATATGGGTTTGTTTATGGGTTTTAGTAACAACAAATAGTAAATGTTGCGGATGTTGAAGATCTCAATTTGGATGTCGCATTGTTTTTACCTATTAAGCCGCCTATGAAGTGAAGGACACTAAATAAAAATTGACTCAATTCAAATCGTTCCAGAAAGGAGTGTGAATGCAACTGGTGCATGAGTCGTGAATTTTTAAGTGTATGTATTTATGTATGTAGTTAGAAGGGTGATGTGACACTGCGATCTAAAAGATCTGTTGTGTCCCCTATTTTTGCTGCTTTACAGCTGGCCTTCCAATCCTATTCCTTTCAGAAAGTGTAGGATGTCAGAGGGCCCCAGTCTAGGTAAGTCTCCCTCTTCGATTTCATATTGCACCTGGGAGCAACGCCCTCGAGTTGCACAGTGCTACGCAGTTTGAGAGGAGGTGGATGGGTGTTTCATCCTGTTCCACCCAAAATCTACATTCAGATTCCTTTTCCAATCCAAGCTTACTCAAGTGTCCTTTCAGTCTACGATGGCTTAAATACTATATTTTGAATTATTAAATTTGAATTTAATTAAAAATAATATTCAAATTTCCCGGTATCCCATATGTTAAACCACGCCTCTTAAGATAATACCAACCTATACATAATTAAAATTCAATTAAAGTGTTATTACAGTTAGAATATCTAACACTCTTATTTGCACCATATCTATACAATGTTTAGAGTCCAGATCCATATTTATTGTGTGGATTTTAGAATTATAAAAATTCAAAACTTTAACAACACCTAAAATAAGGTAATAAATAAACTAAAAAGAAAGTGCCGACAATTAAAGCGAGAAATTCCCATCACTACAATAATATAGGTACTCTCAGTAGTGTAAAATTTCAATGTTTGTAAACATATTAGTTTCCATACTGACTGCATTATTTCTGTTTGCAACTGACTTTATTCGATTTTTATTAATAGAAGTTAGCTGCTTAAATGTATCGGTCTGATAATTCATTAATATATTTTGTGTCATCTGTTCCAGCATGGTCATATATTTATATTAAAGTTAATATAAATAAACCAGAATTTAATCTTTTTTTAAACCATTTAAACAATTCATAATATTGACAGTTTAATTTTTAAATCAATTAATCAGGGTGATGCTCTCCGTATTACCAACTTAAGTTATTTATGGTTATTCCAAGAGATACTTCTGCGATTAACAAAAAAGTATTGTAAAAAGTGTTCACAAGTTATACCTCGGCTTCCGTTGTGCTGGGATTGTAAATGACGGCTTAAACATTAAAGACCAAAATTACCATAGCAATATATATTATCGTGATTTCTATAATAGATTTGCGCGGCTAATGTTTTTTTTTTTTTTAAATCCTATATAATAGACACAATAATCCCACACATCCCAATCCAACTAGATGGTTATAAAATATCGTATATGTCAAGATATCCAAAGTTTACCACTCCAGATCACGCGCACTAGTATCTCCCTTTTACAACCAATGAGTAGTTATATCTTTATTATTTTTCCAGTTGTGAACCTGCTGCCTTGTGGCTGTACAGCTGAAGTCTTCTAAATCCCTAACTGTATATTATTTGCTTTTACTTTGTTAAATATTAAATTTATAATTTAATTCTTAATAATTCAATGTATCAAATGAGCTTTCATCAATTAAACAGTATAACTATGAATAACTTGTATAATTTATTAAGGTAAAGTCAGGTAAGGTGTAACCGGGGCAAGTGTTTAGGTTGACTACATGGTATTAAATGTCCTCTGTTATATATAATGCTACTAAAACTTCATACTAGTTTTACAAATAAAAAATTCACATCTGCTGACGTGTAATAACTTAGATATCTCGTAAATTTATCATACCTTATTAAAAGGCGTTAGTATAGTATTACACACTTGACCTACTAAGCCACACTAAAAATAATTGCTATTATATATAAAAATGCGGAACGATACAACACTTGCCCCGTTTTGCTGGGTAATGTGTAGTATGACACTGTTTAAATTTTCTTTTTTTTTCTAGTAAACCGTGATAATAATAATAATAAAAGGCCTATCTATTGAAGGCTTACAACTGGGCATATATTACGTAACTCCTATGTGTAAAATTTATCAAAAATGTCTTATTATGTGAAGCAGTGACACATTTTACTACACACTTACCTGACTTTACCTTATCCAAGTTTATATCAAAACATATAAAAGTATGAGAACCTTACCCAAGGTGAGTATAACTTATTTCGAATGTGCAAAACAAATATTATCAATTATCCAGTAAATATTTCGATTCTTTAATTCTCAAAATAACTTTTAAATACCCGCGCTATCATAAGAAAAAGAAAGCCAGCAACCACGCCTACCAACTTATACAAATAAAAATTTCAATCAACCGACATCTCACAGAATTAACACTAATCTCAAATATTATAAAAGTTATACAAAATTTAAACAATGCTTTGACCAGAAACCTCGTTTTATCGTTGCACAGACGCCAGAGTACTTCAGGATGGGATTTCCTGTAGTGGACAATCAACGGATCAACTAGATGTTCGCAGAGAAAAGTTCAGAATCTGGAGAATAAACATCGGTATCATAAAATCCAGGACAACGAACCTCCTTTACAGCATGCCAAGTGTATCTTACACTCGAAACAGCAGAGACATGTATGATTTTATATAGAAAATGTACCAAGTACAATAAAAGGCAGCACAAATTTCTTATAATGTCGAACAATCTTGATGTTTGTTCTGTATATTTTCAGATCGAAGTTAATTACATGAATTTACATAGAAGATCCCTTTCAATACCAGATATATCACAGGAATATGGTTTAATTCATTACACTTGATGAAAAATAAAACAGCTTTTTTCGAAGATTCTTTTATCAACAACCCTCCGTAACTAGGGATTTTATTCATTTTCTTTCAAAGAATTACATTGAGTCACTACCCCATTCAAGTAAAGTGGAAACCTAGGATACCAGGATATCGTACAGTTGCCAGACGATAAATTATATTCAATTTCCATGACTACTAATGCGAATTAATTCAAATTATACTGGACTTACAAACAGGTGCGTACATAAAATAATAATTACATCTAATATGGTTGGTAGCTTTCCTCTTATGAAACACCGCAATATATATTCATTTTTGGTGTCACAATTATCATGTTTTAAATTCAGTTCATGTTTTTGATGTATTTATAACGATAATAGAGAAATTCCCAAAATCAACGACAAAAACACAAAAAAAATCCAAAATAAAAAAGACAAAACAGTAGCAGACGACATGTGATTAGTTTTCCTTAATATAGTATAATATCTTCTTGTGTGCTGTTTAGGTGTTTTTACCAGTAATTTAATTCTTGGATAATGTAACAGATCGGTAAAAATACATAAAATTTAATATCTATTTGAAATTAAACATAAAATGTATGTATATTCAAATAGTACAGTCCAATTTAAAATATCTTTTTTAAAGAAAATTCTAATAAAATTTGTCGTAAAATTGTGGCTGTGCGAATAAAAATGAATAAAAGAATGATACATTATACTGCTAACATTGTTGAGTAATTGAAGACATAATGCCACTAACCGTTAATTGACAGCACACTTTATTTCTTGTAGTTAAGGTTCGATAAAATTGCAAGAGAAGATGTAAACAAAATAAAGCTTTGTTCAATTCGTCATTGTAGTTTCATACGTTCAATGCATCAAAAAAATCACTGAGATGCCAGAGATTTATTATCACAGGTTTCTGATTATACGAGCGGCTCCTCATAAACTATCCATACGTGTTTAAAACGCGATATTACAAACGCTGTGGCCATGCTCAAAGCGAAATATAACGTGGTGGCAATTTTCTTGGGTGTTAGCCCCTGTGTGCGCTGCGCCACAGTCGCCGGCCTGTCTTTCCCCCTCACTCCGATATCAGTCGACGAAAATCCGATGCGAGCCATCGCAAATTTTTCCCCGTCTCGTACGCCTTTGTCAGGGATTCAGAAAAATACGAACGTATGCTTATCCGTTGCATTAAATCATCGGGTTTTCATAGCAAGGGATTTCTCGTCAAATCATTTATACCCGCATGGCCCGCCACTACCGAGCTACAAGCTGTAACTAGTGGAAATGAGAAAAAACATTCTTTTAAGATAAGTAACGAATCTATTATAGCAAGGTTGTAGCAGTTAGGCCAAAGATAACATAGTATGTTTAAATATGTTTTGGTAAAATAATACCGGGATTTTGGGACGTTGTGGAAGATGTTTGTGTTGTTTTCTCTTGAAAAAATGTCTTAATTTTACATCATTGATAAGAAATTCCTATTAAACGTATATGCAAGTTTTTGGGAGTACATGATGGTTTTTTGCGGATATATATACAGTATAGCGACTGGTCGCAGTCCAAAATGTCTGCATTTGTCCGAGTAACTTGGAGAACTTGAAGTAGTGATTAATACACTTAAAATAACCAGGAAAAAAATCGAATCTTAGAACCATAAAACTGGAATGGGCAAAATATAGACTGGAGAGCGGAAGTTAAATATCTTAGGCCTTTACTTAGACATAACTTTTAATGGAACAAATCATGAATTTGAGTAACCAACAAGGCCAAAAAGAGCTCTGATGGGTTCAGAAACTTTGCCAGGGAAAAATTGGGGCAACGCAAAAAACTGCTTTGGATGTATACAGGATAGTGAGACGATCATGCACCTATGCAGCCGTAGCAATGGAGCAAAAGAACTAATCTGACGACCGCTAGAATTCACCTCTCGAAGTGCAAAGATTAGCATGTGCTGCATAACGGGGGCTATGGAACTGCCAAAAAAATAGCAGCTATAGAAGTAGTAATTGGATCTTCCAGCCCCTCCCATTGTAAGTAGAGGGCGCTGGCGAAAAGAACCGCACTAAGAATGGTCAAGGAGGAATGATATTTCAGTCGCGGAATACACGCTATTGGAAGATGCGTTAGTTCATTAATGGATAGGAACATCGGAAGCAGAGATTATCATCGTGTTGAATAGTCAAGCAACCCACTCAGGCGCTGAACTCATATGAATTCAGCTCCAAGATGGTCTGGAAATGCCTAGGGAAACTAAATGAGCTAGGCCAAAAGAAATAAAGTAACCAATCCTGAGGTTCCGGGTCACAGGAGTGGAAGGAAACGAATCAGGATACTCGCAAAAAAAAGGGCTGGAATGCCTTTTTGTAGGGCCTGAACCCTTCTGCGGGTTAAGTGAGTACAATACTGAAGAAACTAAAAATGGAAATGGGAGCAGAGAAAATCCAGTTACTGGGAAAATCCAAGGGAATGAGGCAAAGTAATTCTTCATGGGAACGTTATACCAGTAAGAGGTTTACAAGAATGCATCAACCTGGGAAGAACAACGTCGCAATATTACAGGAATACTTCAAGCCATCGTAGAACTGAAAGGACACTTGAGTAAAGCTTGGATTGGAAAAGGAATCTGAATGTAGAATTTTGGGTGGAACAGGAATGAAACACCCATCACCTCCTCTCAAACTGCGTAGCACTGTGCAACTCGAGGCGTTGCTACCCCAGGTGCAAATGAAATCGAGAGGGAGACTTACCTAGACTGGGCCTCTGAACATCCTACACTTTCTGAAGGAATAGATTGAAGGCCAGCTGTAAGAGCAGCAAAATAGGGGACACAACAGATCTTTTAGATCGCAGGTGTCACTACCCTTCAAACTACATAATAATACATACACTTAAAAATTCACAG